>PNEQ01000705.1:4142-20647 GCA_003012365.1 Medauroidea extradentata | reverse complement strand
GACCTACAAATGGGGAGAACAGGAGATAGGGAATGCTGTAGATTATAAGTACTTAGGGGTGGTGTTGCAGGAGGATTTGGGTTGGAAGAAACAAGTACAGAAAGTGGTCTCGAAGGGGAGAAGGGCCCTGGGAATGTTGGGTAGGGCACTACAGGGAGTAAACCCCGAAGTAAAAGAAAAGGCATACAACACCATGGTTGGACCAATGATTGAATATGCGGCTGCGGTCTGGGACCCCTATGTGGAGGCTGAGATACAGGAGATGGAAAAGGTGCAAAGGAGGGCGGCACAATGGGTGAAGGGCAGGTGGAGAAGACGTGGGAAGGATGGAGAGGATGAAAGGAACTTTAGGCCTTCATTAATGATGAGGGAGATGGGTTGGCAGTCCTTGAAGGAGAGGAGAAGTGTGGAGAGGCTGGTCAGAATGTTTAGGGTGGTGAATGAAGGAGGGGAAAGGGGGGAATTAAATAACAAATTGGTCAAGGGTGTGTTCAGAGGTCGGGGGGATAACAGCGGGAAGATTCAGAGAACTTGGAGGAGGACTGAGAGGAGAAAGCAGTCCATGTTGGTGAGGGAGTGGAATGCGCTGCGGGAGGATATAGTTACAGCGAGGAGTGTATGTCAATTCAGGGGGCGATTACTAAGGGGTAAGGATTGAAGGAATAGCGACTTGCCACCGGGCGTCAGCTCAATCACAAGTATTATTATTATTAAATATCTCAATAGAGTCGTTTTTATATAATCTTGGTGTAAATAAAAACCAGCGTGCTGCATAAATATCGTTTTTCGGCTGCGCAACTCAAAATTAGCTCTGCGCACGATTTACATATAATTCCACCACGGCCCTGTGCTGCACCGCTCTTTGATTACCCAATTAAGGATGAAGTTCACATAAAAAATTTTATTATTTAAATAATTTTTATATTTGTACGAGATATTGTTTGTTCTTTAGACATACAATGTGACTATTTTTCAAAGAAACGAAAATTTTTTAGCTTTCATAGTTGTATAATGGCAATAGTAAAAGTCCAAATTTGCATAAAACTCTTTTTATATCAGAAACAAAAACCAATAGACTTACAGAAACGAAACATTTCCCACTGAAGAACTTTGTTACTGGCTACAACTAGTAATGTATGAAAATATTGCATTAAATTTTTTTATATTTATAAAAGAATACACAAATTTAACATTTTCTTTTAACAGAAGCTGTGAATAGGCCAGGGTAGATTCAGGAATACAGGGAATGTGTCCGACTCTGCCAGTACCTGTTTTGGTGTGGGTCGACGACCACCAGATGACCTCCGAACCTGGCCAACCAGACCTTCAGTAGTCGACCTGGACTCTGGAACCAGTGTTGTGTGTTGTCCCAGCATGCAGGCAGTTGACTGTTGCACATTGTGGAACACTCTTATTGATGCTGAGAGGTGATCCCATTATTGCAAAATGAAAACTCGCGAAATACCTTGAACTGCACGTCCGGTTTATTCACGGAAACACCCTCGAGCTGGTCACCATGTGCATTGTCAGATTTCAGTCGGTACGATGACATAGGCTGCTAAAAATAGCACAAGGCCAACAATTAACATTACAATTGCGAGATGTACACTGGGGCGTCCAAATGACTAACCCCACATGTGTCAAACCCTGAGGCCGAAAACATGAGAAAAAGGTTCCAGAAACTTTAAACTATTGCACTCTAAAATGGTTAGGTCGAAACGATTTAGTGGCCTCAGGGAGACGAGACAGCATGACTCACGTGACTTACTTCCTTGGTGACCAAGCGAGACTACTCAACATAGCGTTAGGAGATTGATGTGGCAGCGCCCATTCCCGCCAAACTTGGTATGCTTTTACAGGCTATTTTAAAACAAAATTATACACTGAAAAATATTGAAAAATTTGTAGAAACACATTAATAATATTTATGCCTGTATCTGCATGCCCAAAGTCTTAATAGGGCTCTTTCAGAAATATGTCGTGAAATGAAAGCAAGAATTAAACTTCTGTAAAAACATCAGAATAAAACACATAGCATTTAAAATTTAAAAGCTCAAGCTAAATCAAAAGCAAATAACAAAATAAAGAAAATACAAATAGTACAATTAACACTTTTTCTTGGCTGGCTTTCCAAAGAGTCCTACTGCCCTAGTCATTTACATTGTGCCTTCATGAAAAAGAATATATATATATATATATATATAGTTCTGTAACACAGGTAACGGATAACGTTAAGTGCAAAATAACTGCATAAGTATCTGTCATTAGTTTACCACAAGTCACCCGGGATTCAAACCTGACACCGTTACTTGCCGTCTGAATTACATCTTAGCACGTAGCGCCCCGACACTGTAAACATTCTCATAAAGTTTATAGCAACTCTAGTTAATGTTGCAAATACTACCAATTTGTTAGAGGGGCCCTGCTTCGAAAAGGGTAGTCAGAAACTGTTCGACTGAGATTGGTAGTCCATCATCACAGCTTATGGGAACAGGAGTTTACTTGCTACGTAGCGAAGACTGGCATTTAGGTAGTTTCTGCAAGTGCCCGCGACCTGGCCGTAGTAGCCCAGAGATTGAAGGCGGCAGAATGGGCGTCCGCAGCACATGTCATCCGCCCCACCCTCCTCACTTAGACAACTGTTCGGTCACAAGTGATACCAGCAGACCAGATATGACAAGAGATTGCAGGCTTGTAGCTGGTGCTGGCCAGCTGGTGGTACTGGAGACAGGATTGCCACCCGTCGATGGCTTTGCTGGCGTCATGCTAACTGCTCCGGCGCTGCATCTCCGATGTCACACGAGTGTCCGCTAAGACTGAGTGGTCTGCCTGCACCTGCTGCAGTCCGGTGGTTGGTGTATAGACAGCTTGGTAGGCCTGTGTACCCTGCATGTTCCTCACTGTCTAAGGTAGCTGAGAGCCTGGGTGCCCCTACATCTTCGACGGCCACAGTGAACTGCTAGGCCCACCTCCTACGCCAATGAGGTAGAGAAGTTGCGTTCAAACGTGCAGATCCACCTAAGAGCATCCCGTGCAGGAGATCTACACAGGACGGTGGTGTTGTTGGGTCTGCCATGATGGTGACTTTGGGGTGTCAACATCGCTGCTCTCCCCATCAGCCTCGCCGTCTGCTTGGTCATATGGTGACAGGTACTCTAGTGGGGAGGATGGTGTTGTGGCTCACTCATTGAAAATCTCGACCTCAGCATCATTAGGTAAGCTTCCTCAGGGATCAGGATTTTCTCCGGGTCTGCTTGTTGGAGGCTGAGCTCATTTGACTGGCTGAGCTCATTTAGCTGACTGTGCACTCCCGTCCTGTGAGTAGGTCGCTCCTCCTCGCATGTAATCTCTGCTGAAAAAGAGAAGGTGTGAGTATAAGGGTAAGGAAACAGACAAGTTAGGCTGGTTCCTCTAGCTTCCCCTGACTCTCAAGTGGTGCGCCCTCTGCGCTTCGTGAATTCTGGCCGGTTGATTCTCCTTCTGTCATGTTGTCTGTGGGTGTCAGTGCCAGTATACTCTCGTGTGGTGCGTCACCCTACTTCTGATTCTCGTCCGGTCTCTGCTCGCTTTGTCGCATTTCCACGAGGCAAAAGTTGTCCCTGTGAATTTTTCGTGCATGGTGGCACACTCGAATGGTGTAAGAGGTGTTAACTAAAGCTCGAAGAATGACATGGGGTCCGGTCCATTTCAGGGCCAGTCCTGCGCAGAACACTTTCTTGCTGTTGGCAGTGGGTGTGTACGGGCATACACACTTGGTCCAGGCTAGAATTGTGGAGCTAGGGCACCACTGGGCCACATATCTCGGTTGATGTTACCTTACCAGGTTTCTCTGTTGTCTGCTCCTATGGCGTCGCTCTCCAATGCTATCATCTGCTGTACTTTCTCCTGGCGGAAAACAAGCCATTTCTCCAGGTAGCGGAAGATTTCGACCCTGTAAAAATTTGGCAGGTGAATAGGAGCATAGAATGTACAGGACGGTGGGTAAATGCTCTGCCCAACTCGTATGGTCTCCCTACACTCGGGAGATGAGTTGCAGCTTGGTTTCCTGGTTCCTGTGCTCAGTTGGGTTTGCCCGCAGGTAGTAAATGGCAGTGATCTGATGTTGTGCATTCCATTTGGGGCAGTATTCTTGCAGCTTCCAGCCTGTGAACTGTGTACCATTGTCAGTAAGGCACAGGAATATCCCCACCTACAGTAAGACTCATTTTCTAGGGCACGGGCAATAACAGGTGTTCATGTACTGGATATGGCAAAGGCCTCTATCCATCTGGTGTACAGATCAGTTATAACCTGAATGAACCGCTTACCGCCTTTGCTAGGCGGGTATGGCCCCAACAAGCCCAGGGCAACCATCAAGTCCATGGGTATTCGTGGCATATTGGGCTGCTGATGTTGTCCATCAATGCGCCGACTTTTGATACAATTACAGTGCTGGCAACAGCGCACAGTCACTGGTCTGTCGTGCAGTGCCTGGCCAGCGAAAGTGGCGCTTCAGGTTCGTCAGTGACTGGGTGCCACCCGGATGTCCTTCCCGGGAACTCTCGTGGCCAAACTGCAGAACTGTCATCCGTTCTACCTCCAGTATGTAGAGTTTCCTGTTCAGTTTGGACGTTGGGCATTCAATCTGCAGAATGCTGTTCATGACATGCCAGTGCGGGACTTCCCCTTGGTCGCACTTCTTCACCTTCTCTCGCACTACAGGGCATTGTTGCTGTGTGTCAATCACTCAGTTATTCAGTTCTTCCAGCATCAATTGGTCTTGCACCATCATGTTGTAGCACTTGGCTGACTCGCCTGTAATAGTTGTTTGTTTTCGCATTGTGGGTGACATGATTTCATCCCATTCCTCCTCATAAACAGCGATGGCATCTTGAGGGATTCGGGATAATGTGTCCTCAAACTCGTTTTCTGCTCCACGCACATGCTGAACTTAAAAATCGAAGGATTGCAGGAACAACGTCAAACGGGTCAGTTTGATTCATGTCTCTCCCATCGAATGCAACCATACTAAGCAGTGGTCGTCTGTCCTTAAGGTGAATCTGTGGTATTCTAGGAACTGGCGATATCTCTGTATGGCCCTAACGACTGCGAGGTACTCTCGTTCGTTTGTGTACTTCGCACTGTTTTACATCGTCTTCGTCGTATTGATAAAATACCGCTCCCAGTCCTAGTTCGCTTGCATCCATCTGAAGGTATAAGTGTCTCCTCGGGTCGTGTCTGGCTAGGTTCGGACATTCCGCGAATCTCAAATTTATCTCTTCAAAGCATTGTTGATGTTCAGGTCCCCATCGGAAAGGTTTGGAGTGTGATAGGAGGTCTGTGAGTGGTGCTGTAATTATGGCGAAATCTTTGATGAAGAATCTGAGCTAATTTATTAAACCCAAAAATTTACGAAATTATTTTTGTGTGCAAGGGGCCTGTTGATTTTGAATGAACTCAATTTGCTCGGGTGTTGGTTTGCTACCCTCTTCATCAACGAGGTGTCCAAGAAAATTTAATGCACGCCTTTCCTATGTGACACTTCTGGTTTGCACATTTCAATCCATTTGTGGCTAGTCTCTCAAGCACCAGTGACAAATGGAGTATGTGGTCCTCAAATGTTTCGTACCAAATCATCACATCGTCGAGGTAAGCAATGGCGAACTCGCCATCACACTTGCATGTCAATTATCACACATGAAAATGGGTCCTCTGTTATTACTGATCTTCAATATGTTTTACGTAACACTTCTGCGGTACCGTTTGCCATCTACCAGTTCACCTTGCAGGGTAAATTCTCACACACTTCACTGTCCCAAACATCGCGACACAGCTGTCTTCTCGTCCGTAAGGGGGTTTAACCAACATGTACGAATAGCGATGTCGACTCAGCAACAGTAAGGGAATCGTAGTGTCTGCAGGTTTCCTCCGCATGCTCCAACGTCTTCTTGGGCATGGTAATCAAAGCTTGTTCAAAATAAAAGGAGCTGATTTTATTCGGCGAAAGACCTAAACGGGTTTCAGGAGAAGGAATTTCAGAATAATTTCGAATTTTGTGAAGTGGCATATGCCTATAATAGAGATAGAGGAAATTTATGAATTTCAGAAAAAGGAAGATTTTAGGTTTGATTTGTGATAAATTTAGGACCCTTGTTAGGCACCACGTAACATGGGTGATGGATAGGCCAGGGTAGAATCACGAATACAGGGAATGTGCCCGACTCTGCCAGTACCTTTTTTGGTGTGGATTAATGACCAGATGGCTTCCGAACCTGGCCCGCAGGCCCTTCAGTAGTCGACCTGGACTCTGGAACCAGTGTTGTGTGTAGTCCAGCATGCAGGCAGTTTACTGTTGCAATATTATGGAACACTTATTGATGCTCAGAGGTGATCCCATAATTGCAAAATGAAAACTCGCGAAATATGTTGAATTGCATGTCCGGTTTATTCACGGAAACACCCTCGAGCTGGTCACCAAGTATCATGTCTAGATTTCGGCCGGTACGACGATGTAAGCTGCTGAAAATAGCACAAGGCCAACAATAAACATTACGATTGCGAACTGTTCACTGGGGTGTCCAAGTGACTAACCCCGCACATGTCAATCCCTGAGGCCGAAAACATGAGAAAAAGGTTCCAGAAACTTTAAACAATTGCACTATAAAATGGTTAGGTCGAAACGATTGTGTGGCCTCAGGGAGATGAGACAGCATGACACATGTGATTTACTTTCTCGAGACTACTCAACATAGCATTTGGTGGGGGATGCTGCGGCGCACATTCCAGCCCAACTTGATGTAATGTTTTTACATGCTATTTTAAAACAATATTATACACTGAAAAATATTGAAAAATTTGTAGAAACACATTAATAACATTTACGCTCGTATCTGCAAGTCCAAATTCTTTAAAGGGCACGTTCAGAAAATTGTAGTTAAATGAAAGTTACTTTTAAACTTCTGTAAATAACATCAGAATTAATTACAAGATAAAATAATGTAAACACTCAAGCAAAATCACTAGCAAATTACCGTACAAAATAAAGGACATACATAAGGACAATTAAAACTTATTCTTGGTGGGATTTTCCACAGAGTTCTACTGCCCTAGTATTTTGCATTGTACCTTCAGGAAAATTATATAAAATTCTGTTATGCAGGTAATGAAAAATGTTTAGTGTAACATAACTGCATATGCATCTGTCATTTACTTTGCACAAGTCATCCGGTATTCAAACCTAACACAGTCAGTTGCCGTCTGTATTACGTTTTGGCAAGTAGTGCCCCAACGGTGCAAACATACTCACACAGTCTCTAGCAGTTATAGTTAATGTTGCAAACACTACCAATTTGTTAGCAGGCTCTGCATAGAAAAATGTAGCCAAAAACTGCTCGATTAAGGATGGTGGTCCATCATCACTGCTTACAAGAACAGGAGTTAACCTGTCAAATAGCGAAGACTGGCGTTTCGATGGTTTCTGAAAGTGGGAAGGGCGGTCACGTGCCAGGGACCCGGCCCCAGTAGCCCAGACGTTGGAGGCGGCAGAACTGGCATCCACGGCACATGTCAAAACACTCTTCTGCCCTTATTTGCAGTCTTTAAGTCCAATTTAGGGCATGATCAGAAATACATGAAACACAAAGACACTAACAAATATATAACACATACATAATATATATCATGAAAATTAAACAGTCTGTCTGCTTCACAAATTACAAAAATAACACAACATTTCAAAATAATATACCAACAAAAATCAGATTAAGTTTTATTGCAGTTGTCTGTAGTAGCAGTTTATTTTGGTTTTAGACAACTTAAGATTCTGTCCATTGTTAAAACAAAGTTCACCAAGCGATTTAATGCAGCATTGTATTGACTCGCTCGGAAAACAGTGTATTTTCCTTGTTTATAAGTAATAGTTTTTCCGCAGAATGTCGCCTACACTGGCATTGTTTGGGCAAATCTGTGTAAAAGAAATATTGTCTTGTACCTGTGTCTTCGGCAGTTCCCATACCTGTCACTGCAATGTATGGACATAAGACCATGCCTAAAGTGGTCCATATGCTGCTCCAGGCAAACGTGCTTGCACTGCACATTTCAATAATATATGGATAAGTTTACGCAGATGCCAGCTCTAGCTGACAAAAAGGACCCGAAAATATTCCAGGAGGAAAGGGTCTGCTCACAATTTAGAATATGGAGTGGATAAATACAGTAGATAGTAAAATCTTTTCATTAGGAAAGGAAGATTTCGAGGTTATATGAATGGCCATTAAGTTTCAGCGCCAATTTAACAACTTGGATGACTGGGGAATTGGGTGAATCACTTACATTGCCTGGCACCACTGTTAAAGTTCCTGTTACCTGGTAGAACTGGGTTGTTTGCTGCTCGCCAGACGGCATTATTCACCTAGTTGTCGTCGTTTCTGGAGTCAGTTGATGACATTGGTACAATCTGGCCATAACAATGCTGGTAGAGGTTGAACCTCATAGCTGGTACCATCGAGGGGCACTTATTCCCTCTGCACTCCTTTTAAATAAAAATGCCATTGTTTAGCACAATGGGATTTGTTCAGGGGACATCCCTGGATGGGAACACTTTAGCTATTCTTCCGCATTCGCCCGAAGGACACGGCATGCTGAAAAATGTGGCAATGACAGGAACACTGTGTTTCCCACGAGACTTATGTGTTTGCCATCCTATTACTAAATGATGATGATAGTTTCCAAAACTCGCCTTATTCAATAACAGATACATTTTGAAAAAATGCTTTGGCCATGTCACAAATGGGCTCGTATATCAGTTTTTCGCGATTTGCTCAGTTTTAGTGAAAGTGGACAAGACGAGTTTTGGAACTGGACCACTGATTTGTGAACTCAGCACAGCTAGAAGGACGGTGGTTACACATGGTGCCCAGCGTGAGACTCGAAGTAGCATATGCCTTGAGATAGGACACGTGGATAAACTTACAAACTGTTCAGGTCGAGTAAGGCGACGGAAATTTGGAATACAGCGCTGCGTGAAAGACTGTGACGGAGAATAAAAACGTAGCAGACGGTGCCGACATTCGCGCGGGACGGACTGTGCTGAGAACGACCTAAGGACGGAGCGGTACGCAATTGTGCATCACTGCGGCATTGCAGTGAGGGTCCAGGCTAGCGACCTAAGAACTGCACGGAGCGAACAAGGATCATCACGGCCCCGAAGTTTTGGCAGCGAGGGTACCAGGCAGCGGATAGTGGGCATCGTGGGTGCAGTCCCAGGGATGACAACACGGCTTCACGACGCCCGACAACAGATAGAGCGGCGCCGAGCATCGAACACTGGTTCTAACTGAACTGTCCAAGTGGTGAGTCTCAACTTAAATAAATTTCAGCAGGCAGACCTCGGACCCGGACATCAACTGCAGCAGTGTTATGTGTTTTGCATGCTACCCCTTGGTAATGCTAACCAGGTACTGCTCAGCGAAAATCCGCGACACCGACAGGCTGTCCACTGCAGGGGAACAAGTGCAGACCGGAGTAAGGATGATTGTAAATGAGGGAACTGGTATGTCCGATCTTAGTGACACAGGGCTCTGTGGAAGTTCAGAAATGGAGGGTTCAAGTGGTATCTCTACAGACCCTAGCTCGAGTCAATGTCTGGGCAGTGCGATCACCGAGTCTAATCGAGGAACGCTACGTCAGGGGATGGAAGAGAAGTAGGTATGCTGGGCCCGGAAGCAGGAGGCTTGCGGGAAATGTTAGAGCAAATGATGGCAGTAATGCAGAATAAATTGGATAGACAGGCGCAGGAGAGCAAAAAACAATCGCAGGAGATACAAAGTAAAGTGGATAGCCAATCACGGGAGATAAAGGAGATGAAGAGCGAGATAAGAGTAGAGATAATAGCGATAGTCGAGAGAATTAGTACCTTCGAGGCTCGTGTGACGTGTCAATTCGTGGAACACACTGCAGAGTTCGAGGAAAAAATCGACTGTCGGGCACTAAAAATTCAGGCACAATGGCAGGTGAAAATTGACTAGCAAGACGAGAGGAATCTGCAGGCTAGGGGAGCGATATGCGAGAAGGTAAATGCAGTCGCCGAACTTTGCGAAACTCAAGTCCAAGTCGTGTAGTCAGAAGTTCAAGTAGTCCAGGAGTGCATTGAAGAGGTCGAAGGTGAAATGAGCCGTTCTGAGAGTACTGTACTCTCGTTACAAAATAGGGTAGGCGAGTTAGAAAGAGCGTGGGAAGTTGGTGCAAAATATTCCACAAGGTATCTCTGCAGGAGGGTCGTTCGCAATAACACCGCCGAATGTGAGTCGATTTGTTTCAGTTTTCACAGGGCAGCTGGACGGCGCAAGGCCGGTTCGTTTCATTAAGCGTATGGACAAGTACGTTAAAATTTTTCCAATGCAGCCAGATCAAGCGAATAGAGCTGTTTTTGAGTCGGCGTGCTGAACCCGCGGATAACTGGGCGTAGTGTGTACTAGAGAGTTGGGAATCGTACGACGAATGTAGGGCGGCATTTATGCAGCGTTTTTGGTCACCGACTGTGCAGGACAAACTGGTGAACAATATATACCATGGCCGACATTACCAGGAGAGCGGAGTACCTATGTCCGATTATGTGCGAGAGATCATGGAGTAAAAAAATACCTAGACCAGGCATTTTCACAGTCGCGGCTGGTATATCATCTATCCAAGCACCTTCCACGGTATGTTGGTGATGCGATAGTTACCGCCGAGATAGAGGACACCGATGTAGTCATTAAGCTGGTCGAGCGCTTCGAGATGCAAATAGAGCCACACCAACTTAACGGTTGTCAAGGCCGGATGGAGGGCGACAGGTCGGAGAGACATAACAAAGGGCAAGGTCCCGACTGGAAAAAAGTGCAAGAGGCCCTTAGGGGGGAGGGGGAAGGAGGCGGCCTGCGGCCAAAGGGCGAGCAGAGAGTTGGCGGTCGTAAAAACCTGTCCAGTGGCAGGGGACTGCCACAAGTGAACAGCACTGTGAAGGTCAGGCAGGCTACTGTACAAGGCGATCAGACTGGAGCGGTGGAAGCTAGGGCAGCAAACCGGGGTATAAAAATATAGACTGGGCGTCCCAGAAAAGTGTGCACACATTTGCCGAAGTGTACGACCAGGGTATACAGTCGGGAAACGAATCCGGTCTGGCTGCGAACGTCTAGCGCAGTTAGGAGCTGACAAGGTGAAGACAAAATGACAAGTGTACAGGTGTGAGGTAGATATGCCCATGGACGAGGCGGAAAACAATGCTTTATGGGATTTTCCGAACCCGACCAGCGGGGTCAGGGCAGAAAAGTCACCTGTAGTGAGTGTGGTTATTGGGGGTGCGAAATCAGGGCAGATGTAACCACCGGTAGCGAGGTATCGCTGATGCGTGAATCAGTCCTTAAACAGCTGTGAGCTAGAGAGTGCGACCGATATTCGGTAGTGCTACCCAATTCCGGCATCATCCTGGTATGTGTGAATGGTAACCACATTAAAGCCGTTAGCTAGCAAGTGGTCATCGATGTCGGCATAGGTGAGGGGAAAATTCCCCTTAATTTCTTGTGGCACGAGACATAAAGTCAGATATACTGGTGGGAATGGACATGTTTCTGCGAATCGAAGCCCACATAAAGTGTAAAAAAAAGTCGTTGGGTTTCTTTGTGGATGGACGGGGATGTGAGGTGTCGACGGAAGGAGGGGTGGCGAACCGAAGTGCTCATGTAAACAAACAGGCAGTTCTGCATATTTCCACAGCAGAAGTGCCACTCGCGCCAATTTAGGAGATATTGCACGGAACCGCAGTTGGAGCAGTAAGATTTTGCGGCGCTTGGTAGTTAGAAGGGGACTAGCCTCTCGAGGGTTGTAAATAGATGAGTTAGATAGCTTTGTTGTTGGTTTTTTTTTGTGTGTAAAATATTCCATGAAAATTAAACTGTCTAATCTGCTTCTGTAATTACAAAAATAACTAAACAGTAAAAAACAATATATATACAAACAAAAATCAGATGAAGTCATCTGCAACATTCTTAATAGCAGTATATTCCGATTTTGACAACTTAAAATCCTGACCATTCTTAGAAATAAAGTCCACCAGTGATTTAATGCAGCATTATATTCACTTGCTCGGATAACAGCATATTAACCTTCTCTTAAACAAAGGCAAATCCACAGAATTTCGCCTAGCCTGGCCTTGTGTCGGCAAATTCGCGTACAGTAAAAATGTCTTATACTTGTGACTCCGGCATGACATCATCTGTCTCTGCAGCTTAGGGAATGAGACCATGTCTATAGTGGTCCATATGCTGCTCTGGGCAAACGTAAGAGCATGGCACACATCAGCCTCAAGTTCCTTTCATTCTCACCAACCTGACTTAGCCACTTCCTCTATAAATATTTTGTTATCCACGATCTCAGTAGGCCCTAATATTCCACAGCATCTAGGCATTCATGATATGGGTGTGTGTGTGTGTATATATATATATATATATATATATATATATATATATATATATATATATATATATATATATATATATATATAATTATATTGCATACAAATACGCATATTGTGAGTCTTCCTTTCTCACAAATTTGGTTTTCGTGAACATATCTGCAGCAAGCAACAGTATTTGTTCTATCAATTTGTCCCCCCTTCCCACATTTCCGTTCTTTTTCGGCAATATATTAAATAAAGAGCGCCATTTCTCTTTAATTTTTTTTTTTTTTTTTTTAAGTTATTAGTTTATATTTTGGAAGGTTATTTGAAGTGAAGTATTATGGAAGTTTATTTGAATGGAAGTTTTACATCTGAAAACATATTTATTGTTTAGATTTAATATTGTAATTTGAAAGAAAATTTGTAGTATGTCATGAGCAACGGAACACACTTAGGGAATTGGATAGCGTATTTTTATGTCGTTCTCTTGCCATGTTGCCGTTGGCATTTTGTGCTCGGATCTTTTCATATCCCGTTCCGGAAACGCCTGCAACGTTGTCAGTTGTGTGGTGAGTTCAGTATTTTTTAAATAAGTAAATCAGAATTAAATGCATGTAAGAACAAGTCATCGGTGTATTTTGTCATGCTGCCTTGACTTTTTAAACTTTTCTATTGTTGCATATTGTTTGAAATAGGATTGAGTATTTTATGTCTGTTGAAACGTAATTTATTGTTCCAGTTCTTAAATTTCGATAGGAAGTCCCTGTACACAAGATGGGCAGGGAGGACAAGACAACGTGGAAGTCAAACTACTTCACCAAGTTAGTGGTGAGTTTGAAACTAATAACAGTCAGTTTATAGCGCAACCGATTAAAGTGTAGAGGTTATGGGAATTTTTTCTCTTTAGTCATGGATGGGTACTTGATTCGGCTGAATTTCTAACCTAAACGTTTGATTCTGTACCGGATCTGCAACATTAAAATAAATTAGTTGTAAGTTATTTTTAATAATTTTATATGTAATGTGCAGATATTATTACACTAATGAAGATTAAACTCCTTGAGCATTGTTTTAGAGTGGGGTTCTTTTACAAATAATACTTAATTACGATGACAGTAGCACAACAGGTGTAGCAACATAGGACACTAGGGCACGACCCTCCCCCAAATAAATAACCAACCAAGGTCTTGAAAATTACAATTAATTTAATATTGAATAATCAGTGATACTGTTACCAGTAGAATATTCTATGTTTAGCAATGAAAGCTGCTAATATAGCACTATTGTGCACCTTGAAATCCAAAATTTTCCTGTGTGAGGACCCCTGGACCCCCTGTTTGTGGATGTGGGGGTGATCCTTTATAATATTTGCAGGATAGCCATCCTTCTCCGTCTGGAATTCATAAATTCTGACTACATTACTGATTACAGGAAGGGAGGGGTAGCTGAGTATAACAGTATTCACAGAATTGTGCCCTCCCCAAATGTCCATTCTAGTTGCGCCTATGTCGGAGACTAAGGAGTCGTGAGTATTCTAAACTATGTTTGCCACCGATAAGAGCCCAAACGCAAGCATATATTGTACCAACAATTCTTTACGTAGGATTTTCGTGTTCACTGTTAACTTTTTTGTTTGATTGTACTCGCTGTTTACTGTAGTGTGGATTGTGGGTGTGAAGCATTGTGATACGTTTCACAGCAACTTCTCGATGACTATCCCAAGTGCTTCATTGTGGGCGCAGACAATGTCGGCTCGAAGCAGATGCAGCAGATCCGTATGTCCCTGCGTGGGGCAGCCGTTGTGCTCATGGGCAAGAACACGATGATGCGAAAGGCGATCAGAGGCCACATTGAGCGAAATCCAGCTCTCGAAAAGTGAGTTTCTTTATGCGTGGTTGTTTTTGACAGGCAGGTGATTTCTCTGGTATTGTATTGTTACTGTGTCACTGTTTTATTGTTTTCTTACTAATTGTTATAAGAGTGGTCTGATAGTAAAGCTGCTGTTGTCCATTACATTAGGATGTGTTTTGAGTCTGGAACAGATTGGCTGTTTATGTGAGGTGATCTCCAGTTTTGTTTAGCCCTATATATTTTTCATTTATTTGTTATTTTAGTAATGGTCCTTGCTAGCCTGTGTGCAATTTTGCTTAGTTTTTCACATTTTTGATTAGGAAAATGTGGTTTGCTTGTTTGGGGAAAGGTTAAGAAGTAGGTATTAGTTGAAAGCTACTGTTATAGTAAGTAAGCTTCTTGGAAAAAAATTTAAATTAATAACTATACATATTTCTCAGCACCAGCATTTTTAGTATAGGGCAAGTATGACTGCCAGGTGTACAGGTTTATTCTTTTCAAGAAGTGGTATAAATACTCATCTGTAGCTTAACATTGACAGTTGGTTGCTGCAAGCAAAACAAGTTGGCAAGTACAAAGAAAATAATAATCTGATTAGTTGGCATGGTGCAATCGGCAGAGAGCATCTTTGAATTTTACAAACTTAAATTTGTCTTGTATTTTTTTGTAATTTTGTGTTGAGATATACAGTAAAACCCCGCTCTTACAGCTCTCGGTTCGTACGTACACTTTGCTCGTACGTACAGATTTCCTCGTACAATAAAAAAATTTAATGGAAAAAATTAAAATTTTAGGAATTGAAAATCAGTTGCAGACATCTATTAAAACGTTGCTATGTCGCAATATGTATATAAACAATATAGGTGTAAGAGCTCAGCCCTCAAATAATGTGTTTCACGATGAAAAACTGCGTAAATTAATTAGGAAACAACGTTGCGCGCATAAGCTGCAGAGTGCGAGATAGGTCACTGACCTGCCGCCAACTGTTTCTCAGAACGGAATCCGCTTCTCTCTCGCTCGCTCTACCTCTTTCTCTCTCTCTATCTCTCTCTGGCAACATCTGTGCTGCTCATCATAGCTCACGCTCTGTCCATCGCTGCCGTTGTCAGGCAATGTCGGCACTGGGTGGGCGTCACAAACGAAAAAAATTGTAACCCCGCCATTTTCCTTTTATTCTCCCCCCCACGCGTAAGACGCAACGGCGCCAATCATCCTGAAGAATTACTTGCTATGTGTCTTCATGGACAATTTTGAAGTGGAAAGTGTACACGTCAAAATATATTGGTTACATATAATTTTGTAATAAGCCAAATATAATCACGAGCCGTTTATACACATTATTTTGAAGTTAGGCCGACATGGTACGCTGAGTCCGTATATTTTTACAGTCATTTACCGTTAATTTTACTTGTCCGTGTTTCACGGACATTATTTTGCTCATAATTGCATTGGATGGTTTCACTAATTTATGTTTTATCACAGGAAGTAAGAAAAAATACTTTATTTTCTCACAAGAAACATGTAAACATATTTTGTATCGTATTGTTCAGAGACGTTGCGCTACGTGTTTTCTTTCATTTTAACTGACTTTGTAATCTTATTTTATTGTGTGTATTTGCTTATTATGTAGTGTGAAAATTGGGTATGTAACCAGTGTTGTGACATATGCCAGAACATAGAACACATTTACCCTTATTAAGATAAAACTCTTAGAATATTAATTACTAAACAAGATCAATCGGATAGTAGAGAAATTTATTGACTGAATAGTTAATAGTGCTAGTTATAGTGGTATTGGATGTAAAACTGAAGGTAATAAATTGGCTTGAACCAAATCTGATAATATACTAACACATCCTTTACAACATTAACTTATGAGGAACATGTTCTTGAATAATAATACATTAATCCAGACGATCATTGCTAATTAAATGAATTTAGGCCTTTGAAAATAAATGTTGAATTTAAAATTCTATGCTGGCGTTTGTTCTAACTGGTTTAAATTTCACCCTGATTACATAAGCTTCTTTGAAATAAATAATAATTAGGGGTGTGAAATTATGGGTTTATAATTTAGCCAATTTCGTTTCTAAAATCAGTCATTTCGGTGTTTTGTGTTTTTATAAGAATTTGCAGCAGAAAAATTGAACATTGCGTATATTTACTTTAAAATTTTAAACCCTGTTACCAGTCCTGTTATCGGAAACACTTTAAATTATTTTTAAAAAGACATTTTGACTTT
>PNEQ01000704.1:18320-29012 GCA_003012365.1 Medauroidea extradentata | reverse complement strand
GCAGGGGTTAGGAGGAGGGGGGATGCGCGTGCACATGTCAATAGTGGCAGGAGAAAGCAAAGAGGATAGCAGCGCACACGGTGGCGGCGAGAACAATAGTCCAAGGCAGGGATTTCAAAACTTCACAGTCTCTGCTCAGTCAGGCTGCAGTCCATCACCACTACCCCCCTCCTAATCCTCTTCTCCTCTTCAATATTAAACACTAGTTCAGTTCAATCAAGCACAGTGGGATTTACTGATTCAATCATACAAATCACACAATAATAAGATAAAAATCACAAATGTTTAAAACAACCTACTGGTAAAATTTACAATGTTTCTTATAATTAATTTCATCAAACTTACAAACTAAGAGGTCAACTTAGCTATCTTCATGTTACTTAGTTCAACCCTTATGACTAACACACTTCATCCTTCTCCATTCAAACCCATGTTAGTCAGCTAATCTACATTAATTCTACTCTAACCACTACTTCCTAACCTACAAGTTCTACAACTAACCTTAACAACGTATTTGTACTTCCTAACACTGATCACACGACAAATCTCACAAACACTACACGAATGCTGGCACAAAACACACAAAACACCACAAAAAGTAAACAACAAACATCACGAAACGACACAAAACAACAACAGAGAGATGGCCCACACCGAAGGTCTTGAACGGCTGATCTAAGCCTGACATGCACTGGATCTGAAACAACTATCCCATCACATTAATCACCGCCATCTTCACATGGGACTGATTTCACATGGGCTACATAGTCCTTCTGGATTACTTTCCCAGTTTCCGGATTTTGAAGCATCAAAGTATTAGGACAAAGTATTTTCAACATCCTGAGCGGTCCCATAAACGGTGGTTGCAATTTACTCGCCATAGCGTCAGATCGAGATGCCAATGCATAAGTACGACAGTAAACCAAATTCGCCAACTGCAAAATTTGCTGGTGCCCTGTCTGCGTTGACCCTAGCCTGCACCTGACGCTTTGCGCTCTCCAAGTTTCCAGCCACCTCGTGTGACAGCAATTCCCGTTGCGCATCGGTCAATGGCATTAATGAGGATGAAACACCCCACACATTCAACAGAGGGTGGATCAAATCACGCCCAAGGAAAGCCCTGGCCGGAGTAGTTTTCTTGACTCCATGGACAGAGGATTTGAATCCGACTGTAATTAAGTTGATATCTTCATCCCACACAGAATGGTCTTTGTGGTACAAGGCAGTTAGAGCCACCTTCAAGTTCCTGTTGAAGCTCTCCGCATTGTTTCCACTACTTGTGTAGTGCTGGACAGCCCAGCGAAAACACCTCAGAAAACTCTCGAGCCCCAAAATAAGGCGCATTATCACTCACCAAATTCACTGGAGCACACAAACTGAGAGAACACATCAAGTATAATTAGAATACAGATGTTCAGATTCCGTCTACATACAAATGGACCAAAAATGTCAATATGCACCGTTTCCCAAACACAAGAATCATCCTCTACAGAATACAGCCCTACGCGAGCGTTTTGCGCAGGCTTAGCCCTCAGGCTTAGCCCTCAGGTACTCATGGCAATGAGACACGTACTGCTTCACATCCTTTCTCATACCAGCCCAGTAAAACCTCGAAGCAATCTTAATATATGTTCGTTCCTGTCCCAAATGCACGCCAAACTCAGAAGAGTGAAGATACTTTAATATCTCGGCCTTAAAAACCTCAGGAACAACAATTAGTTTTACTCTTTCTATTCCTTCCAACAAAACATAACAACAATCCATTCTTCAAATCGTAAGGGAGCTCTTCACCATCGGCAATCCACCGTTCCCACTGTCTACTCTCCTCATCTTCTTCCTGAGCCGCACTAAGGCCAGTGAAGAAATTAGGCGCACAGGCAAATGCCATGCAAGGCACTGGCTCTACAACATCAGGTTCAAAATCTTCCTCCGAAAACATTCTAGATAAGGCGTCTGCCACCACATTATCTTTCCCAGCAATATGATGGACTTGAAAACGAAACCGTGTCAGGTGGTAAGCCTAACGACCCAGCTTCCCGAATTCATGGGAATGACCCAGCAGCCAGGTAATAGCTCTATTATCCATGTACAGGTCAAATTCCACGACATCCAGATATTTAGAAAATCAGGTTTTCCCAAATACGCAGGCTAGCGCCTCTTTTTTCATGTGCACTTAACTTACGTTCAGTGTTCGTAGGCACCTGACTAGCAAAAGCAACCGGAAGTACCGCAACCATACCTCAATTGCCCTAGCGTAGCCTCAAGAGCCACTGATGATGCATCAGCGTGAAGAACAAACCGGGAATCAAAATCTGCAAGATGCAAGGACGGACTAGTGGCCAGACCCGCTTTTATCGCTTGAATGAAGTCTCCTGTTCAGGTCCCAATTCAAACGGCTGATTCTTACGTTTAAGCAAATTCAGGGGAGATGTCAATGCCGCAAACCAAGGTATAGATCGGGAATAATATTCCATTTTTCCTAAAAATTGGGTGACTCCACGCTAATTGGACGTGGGAAATTAATGATAGGCTCGACATTAGCTGTATCCATATGCAATTTTCCGCCGTAAATAATATACCCGAGAAACCGAATTGACTCAGAACATCAAGTCACCTTACTGTGATTAACTGTTAAGCCCGCTCATCGCAGCCTTTCCAGTACCTCCTGCACATGTGCAACATGTTCTTCCACTGACACGCTGTAAATAAATATATCATCAATATAATTAAATTCGAACTTGAATTTCAAGTCTGACAACACATGGTCAATCACGCGCAACAGAGCCTGAGTACCAAAAGATGCTCCCATAGGAACTCTGTTAAACTCATACTGAGCCCACGGGGTACAAAAGGCAGTGTACTTACGGCTCTCAGGGTGTTTCAAACACTGATGGAAACTATGATTAAGGTCAAGCAAGGAAAAGACCTTAGCCTTATCCTAAATGCTGCAGAGCAACCTCTACGGTAGGAATCGGAAACGGATCCATCCTAATTAATTTGTTCACGGCAGTCATATTAGTCACCAGCCGGTAACCTCTGCCACTCCCCTTGCTCACCAAAAACGGTGGACATACGTAATCTGACTTAGAAGGTGAAATCACCCCATCCTTACGCAATTTATCCACAATGGTTTGGAAAATCCGGAGTTTCGGAGGAGGATAATTAAAATGATCATGTGCTAGAACATCGCTAGTAACCATAAATTTGTACGGCAATATGTCACATAGCTTGAATTTGGGGGTAATGACATCCGAGTATTGTTGGACTAAGTTGTCAACACGACTCTTCACGTCTTCGGGCGTCATTACTCCGAATCCTGTGGTGGATAACGCACTCCTACGGCTTTTGCACTACTGAATTTTTACGTCCGGAGTGAACGCAAATCGTAACTCATGACGGCTAACATCGACTACCGCTCGTGCTCAGTCTAGAAAATCAAGACCTAGAACTATGTCGGCTACCAAATTATCAAAAATCCAGAAGGGTCGTGTCCACAAGAACCTCCCAATCTTAAAGTGCATCAACACACATTGCTCACACCTAACAACACGTCAATCAGCGATACAAGCCTTCACTCCTTCTCCACACAGTTCACCCTTAACAACAGTCGGACACTTATCTTTCACACAGGCCAGACACGACGATTTAATAAAGGAATGATATGAACCAGTGTCGACTAATCCCTTTCACACTTCACTGCCCCATTCAATGTGCTGCAATCCTACACGGGGTTGTTGAAATAGCTCCACACGGTGCCCAAAATTCATACAATTACTGCACATAGCTCAGCCCATCACGTTCAGGTCAACTTCCCTCACGGCTGCCAACCGGCCGCCTGAAGTCCGAGCTCCTCGAGTGTCATGACCTTCAGGATTCCTCGGCCAACCATTGCCTCGCCCACTCTTCTGAGCACCAACCCCCGCAAACTTAACTTACAACTGGCACTTTCAATCGCCTATCCTCCTTATTTGAATCAATGTCTCGCTGCAGTTCTACAGCCAAACTCCGCAACTCACTAAAGTTATTAGGACGCGAGAATAAGGCGCGCAGCACCTTAACTTCAGGCCTCAAGTTATCCAGGATATTCATAACCAATTTTGGCTCATTTGTTGTCAGATTGAGCACTCGTGCATAATTATACACAAATGGGAACTGTTTCTCCCATTCTCTGGAAGCGATTGATAATCTCAGCTTTTACAGTTTTCCACACCCTTGACGAACGTAACGATTCAGTCATTCTTCCCTTGAACTCCTTGTAAGATCCAGCTCGCGAAATAACATTGCTAATGATGTCAGAAGCCAATCCAGTAACTCTGTGTAGCAATGATTGCAAAAAAAAAAAATAATGAATCTACCAACTGAGTAACCTACAATCTATCCACTTCAACAAAAAAACTCCAATGCAGATCTCGGTTCATTCACTGTTAACTTCGCTACACCAGACACACTACCCAATAAGACAGATTGAGCTTCAGTTAACGGCCGAGGCGTCGAAGGTACATATTGGTCGTATGCGGTCGTTCAACTCCCATCAGATGGCCAATGTATGCCATTGCTTGCATATGTAACTCTGTCACAATCTCCTCAGGAAAGGTAATCCAGACTCATTAAAATATTCACGTAGTTCCAAATAGCCCATTCTCATGACAAAGTACTAACCCCTCCCTGCCATGACACCGAAAATCGACAATTCCTCCACTACTATAATCAAAACGTAACTTCAATTACACAGTTACGACACACCCTAAAGCACTCCCGTGCTTGGGACTCAAACCCGGAGCAGAGTCGCGCAGAATTCGTACCGCTTATGGTATTCAAGCCATACTCCAGCACAATGGTACAATTAAAGCAAAACAATGGGGACTCGCAATAAGAATGGGGAAGGAGGGGGTCGAAACAGCAGAGTTGCTAGACTACCAAAACAGGAACACACGGACCTTTAAATGCAAACTTTATATTGACCACATGATTTACCGGGATTTACAAGTCATCCAAAGAAAGAAAAGCTCTTTTTAAATTGCACGGAGGAAAGGAACCTACCCGAGCTAGATTCATTTCTTGAATAGTCCTATAAATTACATGCTTACCGTCGTTCTGTCTGGAATGAAGTAGGAGAGGTGTGAGCCTGTCAAAGTCCCGCTAGCGACTGAACGCCCGGAAGGCATACGCCGCGAAGAAAGGCATATGGAGGGGGGAGGGGAGGGGTGAACGTGCACACTTCAATAGTGGGAGGAGAAGGCAAAGAGGATAGCAGCGCACACAGCGGCGGCGAGAACAATAGTCCAAGGCGGGGATTTCAAAACTTCACTGTCTTAGCTCACTCAGGCTACAGTCCATCACACCACACAAGGATGAACAGTTGCTTGGAATTTGACCAGTGATCATTTTGCATGACAAAAGAAAAATTTTCAGAAATATCTGCAAGTATAATGCTAGTGTCACTTTGAAGTTCTTGGACTGCTGTTTTGAAATGAAATGGTGCACTTTCAACTTCATCTTTTCATCAAGACAGTCGATAAAATCTGAAAATGATTTCTCTACAGTAACTTACTCACATCTATCAGTTGATAGCCACTGTTTGAAGGTAACTTCAGCATCTGCTTCAAAGTCTTCAAAACCCAGAGCATCTTTAACAGGTTTAAACCCAGGACATGAAAGACATGAGTTACACATACATTCCTCACTATTAATGTCACAGACACCAATTTCAAGAATATCTTTATAGATAAGTTGTGTGTTTATGCTAGATGACATTAACTTGACATTCTGATGTGCAACACGAGCACACACAGAACGTGTGCCACTTGAGCCAGCTAACACACACCATTTAGGCCTCAGTTCCGCAAACTTTGAGAAACCTATCTTTAGTTCTGGTTGAGTTTCCTTAAATTTATAATATAATTCCTTTAAATTACACAATACTAATTGTTTTGGAGTTTTTTCCTTTATGCCATCTACTTTTACTGGTAGGCAGTCTTCCGTACTTGGCAGGACTCTACTTTTTCATCATCGTTATAAAAGTCTTTTTCCATTCCTTTACATTCCTCAGTTAACATGTTTTTAGGTGTTTTACTTTCAACTTTAGGCAAAATGCCATACTTTTCAGTTAACAATCTGCTGTTTCTTGCTGGGTATTGACTGATATGGAATGCTTCTTGGATTTTGTGATAGCTCCACGATTTAGGAACTAGACTTAGAATTTGAATTTTCTCTTTAGTAGTTTCTGCTGATTGTATTTTTACTTTGAGCTCTTCAATTAAAGTTTGATATTCGAAAGCCAGGTCATTGGTATCTGCAATGTTTTCTTGATCCTCAGATATATCACACTGAAAAGTCTGTGATAGTTTTTTTGAAACTGCAGTAGAAATGTTTTTTACTTTATTTTTCACAGCAATTTGTAGTTTTTTCATTGTTAAGTTTTTGAATTTTTAATGGGGAAACACCAAGAACAGAAAAGACTTCATTAACTGATTCCACTACAACACATTGAGGTTCAAACATTTCTTCATCTGCATCAGAAATAGGGGTATTGTCATTAAAATATTTAATTTTGGAGAAGCAATTTGGACACAAACACTTACCAGGAACAAGTGATGGGTTGTTTGTGTGCATATCTAGTGTAATCTGCCGAAGTGACTTCCTTATAGCTTTATTGTGTACATTAAATGGGTCTGAACACACTTTACCATAAATGTATGAAAACTTTTACAGAAATTTTTGTCTCGATAAGTACACACACTTTTTAAGTCTTCAGATCCACTTCTTAGTTTCAACAAATTTTGTTCATCAATGTTAAATTCATTAAATTCTTTTAATGTAGATTCTCTTGACTATGATAGTTTGTTACAGTTTTCTTGTATGATAGTACCTACTGAACACTCCATTTCCTACACTGTTTCAATGTAAATCACAAATAAAACATTTCCACAGGTAGTAGTAGGCCTAATTACACTTTCCTTGAAAACAAAAGCTATTGAATGACAACCACGGTCAGATAAAGAACAACATCCAGGAATCCAACACGCAATACCTGCATGTTCACGACTGACTGTAAACTGCGACTGCTTGTAGAACAGGCGTGGGCTGGCCGGATATTACAAGTTGAGACTTGTTGTGTGCCTGACATGTCCGCAGTTTCCTGTCCCAAACAACATTGGTGACCTGTTTATCTTCTGTGGAGATGTGCTTACACTGGCGAGTTAGAATTGGAAATATGTATTTATATTCCTAATCAACAATGGGAATACCAAATTTTTTACACATTTTCAAAAATTTTTTTTTCCCTAAAGGAAAAAAAAAGCAACTTGGGGGGTTTTTATTAGGTACTTAATGTATACTGAAAGGAGTATACCTCACATTATTTCCAGAATTATATCACCAGTCCCACATAAAAATATTTGACCTCAAAAATGTCAAATTTTCAATTTTTCTACGCCAACCGTGCGCCGACCCCCACAAGGAGCAGGAAGCAAGGAACCTAAACAAGCAAAAGCCAAACACTAGTAACCCAAAAACGCTTCCAACGTAAAATCATGGTACCCTTAATTGCATTACTTTTTCCGCTACACTGCCAACTGAACAGCCTTCAATCAACATCACAGTCAATTACAAAACCAACTTGGGAAATCAAAACACCCAAATATAGGTACTTGCGTATGGCCGTACAAATAAGTTCCACAATTAAATTATAGCACCAAATAACAATTTTAACATTATATAACCTGTTCAGCGTACGTTCCCAACCTAAACCTACGTACCGGTTCGCTTTACAGTAAACTTATCACATCTATGCTTCTTAACTAAATATCGTAATAATATCCATCCTACGTATCCTAACCTATCTTATACCCTAATCCTAAATAAAAAAAACTCTTGCCTCTCACACACTCTCCCGTTCAATTCCATGTTAGTGATTATTATCCACTAATATCTACCAACTCTCACTTCTTTTACTCTACTACTAATCCTAAACCTACCTTCTACAATTCCCAACTACAAAACATGAAACACAAACACACAACACGAATACCAGTAACAAACATAACACTCAACCACGACAAAACGTCGCAGGACAACACAGAGCGGGCCCACACAAGCAATAAAGCTTCAAGTTGCATCGCTGTCCCCTTCAGTCCACCTGAAACAAACTATTCTGTCCAATTAATCTTTCGAAACATCAGGTGGAGCTTTCTTTACATGAGAAACATGCGCCTTACATAAGATTTTCCCGTTCTCAGGATCTCAGGGCCCAATATTCGATGAACCCTTAAGGGACGAACATAAGGGGTTATCAGCTTGCTTGTAACTGCTGCCAAACGAGTAGCCTGTATGTACGTAGGAACGGCAAATATATAGGTTTTTTTTTATAGGTGCAATTTTGTCAAGGATTTCGTTGTAGGATGCATAGTTTTCGAGATATTTGCAAAAAATTAAAATTAACATCAATTGTACAATAATTGACGGCTAACTGTATGGAGAGTAAGAATTGTGTAAATGTTTGAAAGTTATGCCTTTTGAAAATACAGTTTTTGATATTCCAACATATAAAAAAGTTTTGCAAACATATAGGTTTTTTAAAAAAGGGCAATTTTGCTAAGGATATTGTCGTAGGATGCATAATTTTCAAGATATTTTCAGAAAAATAAAACTAACTTTAATTGTACAGTAATTAACAGCTACTGTATGGCAATATACTCTATCACCAACTGCGATATTCGCAGGTTGACGACCGCATTCACACGGGCCTAAACCTGACGTTTCGCTGTTTCCAGGTTGCTCGCTACTTCATACGCAAACAATTCCCGTTGAGTGTCTGACATAGGCATTGAAGGTGACTGTATGCCCCACACATTCAGAAGAGGATGTATCAGATCTCTCTCTAAAAAGGCCCTAGCGGAGGTGGTTTTCGTCACCCCATATCCTCATCCCAAACCTGATGATCGGTATTATACAGCGCGGTAAGCACAACCTTGAGGTTACGATTGAACCTCTCCATCGTGTTACCACAAGGGTAATAAGGGCTGCTAGTGTAATGCAGTATTGCCCAATGGAAACACATGTCCTTAAATTCCCGGGTTCCAAAATAAGGAGCATTATCCCTACTGTGTTTATGGTGCCCCCACTAAGAGGTCCACACCTCAGTCAGATGCAGCACTATGGTCTGGCTTTTCATATTCCTCATAGGCAAAAGGAACACAAATCTGTAGGAGGCATCATTTGTTTTTAATCTGTGGGATAAATCTTTTACTTTTAATGTAAGGAGAAATCTTTTATTTTTGACCAATAAAAAGTTTTGTTTGTTTTGAGTTAGTAGGAGGGATATTTAATTTTAATATATGGTAGCATCTTTTACTGTGTAATATTATATTAATGATAATTTATTTAAATGATTGTGTCTGCCTTGTCAGTGTTGATGTTTGTGTGTGTTGCACAAGAGGACACTCAACATTGCAAAACAAGTTACTCTGTAGGAAAAGGGGCAGTAGTTGCTATGTGTCGTTGGCAGAGTGAGAAGGATTATTGTATTTGTAAGTTGTATTTCTTGTGCGTTCAGTGTGCTGCCTGTCTAGAGGTGTGGAGGACGGCACGTTTGCCAGCGCATCCTGGGACATGACGGCACGACTGTGGAGGTGTGACGGGGGGCAGGATCCCCTAGCGTGCCTGGCGGAACACCAGGCTGCTGTTTGGACGGTTGTGCAACTGTTGGAATCTAGGACTATTATCACAGGCTCTGCCGACAAGACAATCAAGGTGTGGAAACACACCGGCAAGTGCCTGCGTACTCTCACAGGTATTGTATGTCTGCGGGCAGTAAATACTACATTCTACAATTATTCACACCCACAAATGCTAGCCACATTATTTAGCACCTTTCCCATCAGGGTGAACAACATTTTCACTGCAAAAGTGTACATATTTTACAGTGCAACAATTATTTTTCCATTATTCAGTCCTTATAATTGCTAGACTTATTATTCTAGTTATATACAAAACTATAAAAGTTCAAATATTTACAAACTTGCATGCTAGGCTGAGTGACTACACTAATCAACGTTGTGGCTAATTTATTTGTGGGGAGTGTTCATGTGCTAATATTTATTTCAAGGTGTCCATCGACCTGGATAACAGGGAATTATCAGGGAGTTTCGTGTGCCTAGGAAAAATCAATGAAAAGTCAGGGATTTTCATAAAATTGTGTGGATATTTTTGTCTATGTTCATTCCGGATGCATTGGAGTGTTGCATTACAATTCATGGGTTCGCAATTGATACTCTCTGTCGATTACACAATAATCAATAATCAATAGTGTGGTGGTACACTCTGCCCATCACGCTTGTGTCGCAAAATATATATGATGCCCCACTCGGCCCCACCTCGCGGTGAGCTACCGAATGTGATTGGCACACACACACAGCTCCACGTAGCTCACGACTGAACACCAGTCGGTATGGAACACACTCTAATTTCTCAGGGAAAATAGTGGGTTCGAACCATGAATGAATAAAGAGATGCGTGCTACGGAACAGAAACTTGATTTTATTTAGCCTTTTTGCACACGGTAGATAGCATCACAGCGCGCGTGGCAGTCAGTAAATCGGCAAAGAAAAACAACCTGGAAGCCTCCAGAGCATCGTGCCTCAGAAACGCTACCGTTTTGTCAGGCCGGCATCTTAAAGAGTTCCCAACATGTAT
>PNEQ01000704.1:0-17320 GCA_003012365.1 Medauroidea extradentata | reverse complement strand
CCCGGGAGAAGACTCACTGGCTGACACACTCCGGCAAACTCAGCCGGCGCAGAGGGGAAAAGGAGAGGTGAGGAAGGAGGGCGCACACGAGCGTGACCGACAACTGCCGAGCGTACACGAAGTCATACAGGCGGGGCGATTTAACAATCACGTTGACGAGGCACTCAAGTTCTTGTCCAGGCAACCTGACGGGCGATCCGTTATCAGTATATAATGCACAGTGCAGTTCTTCTTCTGAGAAAGCAGACTTGGGAGTCACAGACTCCCTGTACAACCTCCATCCCCAAACGTACCTAGCCCTAACGTGTAACAGTATATTCCCCTCGTGTCCTGGCAATAATATAATTTTGTCACGAAAGGAAAAGGAATTAAAACAAGTAAATCAAAAAGTTATGCTGATGTGAGGATTCTCTGCCTATGCACCTTAAAATTTACAGTTACAGCATCTTGTTATTGTTTTTAAAAGCCAAGGAGTACTCTAGATAATATGGTGGCGTAAAAGACTTCTCAATAACACTATTGCCAATGTGATAAAAACAACAGCATTTGTAACGTAGATATCGATAGCGCTAGCAGCGATTCTCAGGCCGCCATGTGGGATTTACATGCTGTTTACAGTACCATGAATGCTGGCATTACACACAATCAGTCTTGGACGCGATGTTTACTACTCTATGGCTTCTTTACACACTATCTTTAGTATGCATCTTAATCATCTATGCTTCTGAAGTAGGTTTATATTTTCTTCAGCCATTGAGTGACGTAATAGTAGGAAAATAAACATTTTCTTGTGCAAAGATAATTTATCGTGGAATAGAAATATATTAACATACAATTTATGCTGTGCCGTCTTTCATGTTCCATTCAATTATGTGATAGTAAACAATGTGTCACATCATTGTGGTAGTTAACATGCAGCACATGCAATGTCTCAGTTAAGAGTTTTGAAGAACATGTAACATATGTAGTACCTTCTACATTGGAGCTTTGTGTCAAGTTAGAATTTGATCTTTCATCTGTCGATAAGTAGTTTATTCTCTAGTGAAAGGAAAGTCATGGGAAGGTGTAAGTTCATAACTGAGTGGTTGTTAAAAGGATTGTGGTAATTATTTAATATCAGCATGGACGTCAAGGCACAGTGAGACTGAAGTGTTTGTGCATAATGGAAATGTTTTCATGCTCTTCTCCATCAATCTGGCTATTCTAGACACAAAAAATTAGCTAATGAAATTTTAGGGGCTGAACAGATTGTGTTGGCTGCAGTACATTCTGGTGGTTCCTGCAAAACAACTCTTAAGTGAAGAGCATTAGTCAAACAGCTGTTTTTCTGTACCTGTTATTAAGCTGTATACTTAAAAGAATGCAGCATCATCATCTGGGCCATGAAATCAATCTGTAGTAACTTTTCAGCATCATCTTGCAGTGGCATGAAAGAAATTATGAAGATATTTGTTGCAATTAGAGCACATGGCTTAGTAGATATTGGCATCTGCCCATGTCACATTGTACATATTGTATATCTGAAAACCTTGCAGGTCTTTGGTGAAGATGCATCTGAGTTGGTTGTTGCTGTGTGTCAGTATTTCTGTTGGTTGCTAACCAGAGTGGAGGAATGTGAGAATATTCACGATGATTTAAAGTTGCCTAAAAGAAAGTTCATCAAGCATCCTCCATCTTGGTGACATACATTTTGTTCTGCGGCTGAGAGACTACTTGAGCAGTGGAAATGAGTACTTCATTACTTCTTTAAATTCAGTCCATAAATAAATCTATGAAACAGTCTAGTTTCTGCAAATAATAGTCAACCTCTTACGTTGTTCATCAAGAAATCGCAGTTGTACTTCACTATTTCTTCCGTTGAAATTTTTACAAGTTTTACAGGAAAATTCAAGTGAGATGAACCTTTAATCCATATTGTGTATCTTCAGCTCGAAGAACTGTTGGGAAAACTGACTAGGTGTGTTTGTAAGTCTGTTATTGAAGGTAGGCCTAGTTATGATATGAATGTGTTGTTTGATCCAAAAAACATGTTACCCATGAAAGATGTAAAACCTGCACAGATATAGTTTGTTGCTAGAGAACTACCCATCAGTGTAAAAGAAGATGTGCTTATTGATGAATGGAAGATGTTTCAACTGGAGATCAAATCAGCATTTTATGGAAGGATTGATAAATTTTGGGATGGAACTTTTAAGAAAACTAATGTTGGAGGTGAATGTTAAAGTATCAATACTTGACGAAAGTCATCAAGAGTGCACTGGCTCTATCACACAGGGATATGTCAAGATGGGCTTTGATAGAGGATAAGGCTTCCACTTGTGAGCGAATGTTGAATGCAATTCTGATTATTAAAGATACTGTGAAAGCATTTTGAAACAAATCAGATCTGGTTCCAATGACATCAAAAGTGATCAGCATGGTACAGAGTGCGCGTAGCAGTTCATACAGCACTTAGACTTGAACAAATATTAAAAGGAAAGGGGAAGAGAAAAACTTGGCTAAAGTATCAGAAGAAAAGGTGAAACAAGCAGAAATTCTTAAGTGATTTTAATTTCACTTTATTTGTTAATGGTAATATAATTGTTCCATTTTTATCATTTACAGCAATGATACAAAATATTGTTCTTGCCAGAAAGTTGAAGTAGCACTACAGTGTCACAATTTGACTATAGTTACTGTCATTCATGGTAACTTTGTATCATTTTAATTTTATATGAATCCACACATTTCTATCCTGTTGTAAATTTCTCGTATTAGATTTTTATTGTGCAGAAAATCTAGAATCTGCAAGTCTGGAAAATTTAGTAACTGGTCTCGTCTCTTTTTAGTATTTTTTTGTCATTTTCGTCTCTCTTCTCACCTTTTTTGAAGTAGTTTACCACTCCTACACCTGTATTTGGCTCGTCACCTTCCCTATCAATTTGGGTGTTGCATTTTTAAACATTCTGTAGTGAACAAATGTTACCTAGCTAAATTTTTATTAATACAAAGTCATTTTTTTCATCTCGAAATCAGATGAGAAACTAAATAGTAATTTTAATACAAAATAAAACTTTCCTATTTACCAATGTAATGTCAAGCTCTCTGGTGAAAGTTGATGGAAGTGATAAGAATATTTCTATTTAGTGAATAAATAGCGTATAAGAAAAATTCAGACTTTTTTTTTTCAAGTTCTTGCACACTGCTGTTAATAAAAACCATTTAATTGCGTACTGCAAAGGTTTCAGTGTACTTCTTCAGTTCCATTTTGTGATAAATGAGTTGTTTGAATGAAGTACTTGACCTCGGTTGTCTTGTACCGTAAAGTGTACTAGCTGTTGTTGTGTCTCAGGTCATTCGGACTGCGTGAGAGGACTGGCCGCCGTCACTCCCACAGAGTTCCTGTCGTCTTCCAATGACGCCACCGTACGCTATTGGAATGCAGGGACTGGGACTTGCATTGCTACCATATACGGCCACACCAACTTCATATACAGGTACAGAACAGTTTGTAGAGTAACTGGCCTCACCAGCCATGTTTTTTTCTTTTAATTTAAATGTGTTTTGCCTGACCCCAGTGTAAGTCTAACACCGACCACAATGCCAGACCACAAATAAGAACCCCTAACTCACTAATGCAGCTACCATTTACTCTGACTTAATTTGGTAAATTAATTGTGTGCAATTTGAAGTGAAGCCCCACATTTCTTAGTTGCCCTATTAAAGTGGCCAGCCTGCCCGGCTTGCTGAGTGCAAGTGCATTGTTTGTTCGCAGAGAATTAATTCATTAATTAAGTACTAATTAACTATTCTATTTCCTTTTTTTTCTTAATATGTTATTTTGTACAGTAATCTCTAACAATAAGATACTTGGACAAACTTTAGTCCAGGCTATAGAATGCCATCCTGAAGAAAGAAGCTATTAGCCCAGGCATTTTAAGGGAAAAATCGGGCAAACCTAAAAAAAAAATAATGTAGTTTTAAAATTTTGCACAGACCTTCCTTTGGGTGTTAGAAATGTATCCTGAAAAGTCCCCATCTCTCAGATGCCGGCGTCATAATTTTTTATGCAATAAGGGCGTAAGTGCCGAAATATCCATATCACGACTGTTGCGTGAAAAATATTGATTCGAATGTATCGTAGTTTGGTCAAAATTTAAAGTTAAGAGCACTTAAACATTAATCATTCGTTTCTGTTTCATTATACACCACAAAAATAGTATTTTAACCTGATTTATGCTCTATTAATGGAACTGAAAAGTTTTAATCCACTATAAAATCACACAGTACACAAAAAACCGTTACAGATAGGTAGAAGTAAACCTAGATAAAAGTTTTACGTTATGTTACAAGCTTTAAAATGATGTGTCTAACATTTATATGCGATAATTATTTGCTGAAAGAATAAGGATCACAACGAGCCACTGCGCAACAATGGAATTCAGAGCAATTTATGGTAAATATTAACTATAGCATTTCAACATAAATAAAAATAATATAGGTTTGAAATTTGGCACAGACCTTCTTTTCGGTGTTAGAAATTGATCCTGAAAAGTCCCCATCTCTCAGATGCCGGCGTCATAATTTTTTTTATGCAATAAGGGCGTAAGTGCTGAAATACGACTGTTGCACGAAAAATTCTCATTATAATATATCGTAATTTTGCCAAAATGTTAAGTAAAGGGTACTTAGGCAATTATAATTCATTATTGTTGCAAATTACACCGCAATAAGTGTAACATTTATAATCAATAAATGGAAGTAAATGTAGGAACTGTTCTACACTTTCATAAACGGTATAAAACATTGCTGATATAAGGTACCTGAATTTACTTTATTTATCCTGTTGCTATGGTAGAAAAGATGTATTAATATACCTGTTACGTATTACTGTTGTTGTTTTATATCTGCCTTGTGTGAGTCGCGTAAATGCGTAGCACCGGATAGATAATTCTTCCTACCGATACACTAGCGCTGTGGTAGAGCTACTATGACTCATATTTACCGGTACGCCGGCGATCTGTAGTCGAGCACAGGTTCAGTCGGTTGCGCGAACAGGTTCAGACCAGATGTTTCACCTCGTCCCACTGTATTGCACTGCCATGATAAGTGAATAACTGTTTGGTGTGTGGTTTTTGTTTAGTATGCTATTTGTGATGTTTATTGGAATAGTAAAAGATCTTTTAAGACGCATATTCTATCAGTGAAATATTAGAATGAGTGAGAAGTATTTTATATGTGACAGAGATTTTAATAATGGCGGGCAGACTGTCGTGGTTACAAGGGGCATGGGCAGCCTTGTTGCTGCAAGCCGAGAGCGTGGAGATGGTATGGAAGATTTTCTTAGTGCTCTGCCTAGTGTTATTGTACATATTTCATGTCAAAAAAATTATACCAGAAAAAGCACAATCGAGAAATTTAGTAAGGTAGAAAAAGGAAGAAACCATGTCAGTGATATTGCATTAAACAAAGTAACATTGTGATATTCTGTGGTGAGGAAGCGTATATCAGAGAAGAAACCAAGAAAGAAGTGAAGCACAGAAAAATTATATATGAAGTTCGAACTTTATGTTTCAGTACCTCTGTTAAAGTAAGGGCCATGAGCGAAGCGACAATTGGGGCAGTATTGTTGCAGCTCGAATAGACAGTGTACAGGATCTTGTCGCAGCTGAAGCCAAATATCATAAACACTGTCATTTGCAGTTCTTTTCCTTTAGTACCAGAGATGGAGAAACTTAGAAACGAGGTAGACCAGAATATATAAATAAGAAAGAAGCTTTCTGCAGATTGGCAGAATTTATGGAAATAAATGATGAATGTCAGTTCCTGCTTACGGAATCCTTCTCAAAGTCATCAACAACAAATCCTTGTTCTTACGGTCGTATTTACTTGAAAGAAAAGCTAAAGTCACACTATGGCAATAGAGTTGTGATCACAGATCTTCCTGGAAAGTCATCAGTAGTGAATTTCAAGGGAACAGCACGTAGTTGCTATTGCTCTTCAGTATTCCACAAGCTGTGGTGTAAAAGTAATTTCTACTGATACAGACATCCTTGCGATGTTGATCGCGAGAGCAGTCGAAGATACACACACTGAAGTTGTCCATCCACCCTCAAGCAAGACAGCAGGAAAGGTTTACTGTATGTCTGCTATTCAGCAGGACATCGGTGCAATGAAAGACAATATTTTGTTTTGTCATGCTATGACCAGATCAGATACAACCAGTGCTTTCTTCGGTAAGGGAAAGAAGCAAGCATGGAACATCATCAAGAACGATGTTTCCATGCAGAGAACAGTAGATGTTTTTACATGCCCAGATGCAGACAAGGACGTTATTTCAGTAGGAGAAAAGTTTGCAATGGCATTATATCAGGGGAATAATAACTATTCCACTTTGGATGAACTGAGAGTTTATATGTATACCTGCAAGATAGCAAAGCTGCCTGTTAGCGCTTCTTTCCAGCTAGCCTCTCTTCCACCAACAAGTGCTGTATGTGAACAGCATTCTCTTCGGGTTTACCTACAGGTGCAAGAGTGACTTGATTGGGTCATTCATTAGATCCTGTTGTGTGGGGATGGAAAAGGGTTAGTGGCACACTTGTTCCTGTAACCACATCTCTTCCTCCAGCTCCAGAAGAGCTCTTGAATTTGATATTGTGTGACTGTAAAAGTGAATACAGCAACATATGCGAGTGTGTGCGGGCTGGACTTCAGTGTGGTATTATGTGTGCCAAATGTCGTGGAGCAGCATGCACCAATGTTGGTTTCAATTATGGTTCCGATGAAGAGGACTTGTAAGGGGTTAAATTCATTAATATGCAATTAACGAACAATGTGTAATGTTACATTTATATTCACTATTTAAATACTTTTCTTGAAGTGATTGAATAATTGGCTTACATGTCTTATTGTCATTTACTTAATACCTATATGCAGTACATAAACAATCATAAGTAATTAACTATTCAACATAATTCTTACGACCTATCAATGCGCAATTTTACTGGTGCATTTTAGTTATTTATGTTTATTATCCGAGCTTATATATGTCGTAAAAATATTAAACTAACCATTTCAAAGCTAACCAAGTTTTAAAAAAGTTTATTCTGGCCGATTTCTGCCTACTGATGGGTGGTAACTGATTCCATGCAATTTGTAATTGTGTACATCCATGCATTGATTACATATCATGTTACAAATTTTTGCGGTGTATTTGACAACAACAACAAATAAAATATGACAACGTGCCTTTTACTTCACATTTCGGCCAAATAATAATATATTTGAATGAGAATTTTTCGTGCAACAGTCGTGATATAGATATTTCGGCACTTACGCCCTTATTGCATAAAAAAAAATATGACGCCGGCATCTGAGAGATGGGGACTTTTCAGGATACATTTCTAACACCCAAAGGAAGGTCTTTGCAAAATTTTAAAACTACATTATTTTTTTTTAGGTAAAACCCTAAAATGCCTGGGCTATATAATTTTAAAATAAAATCATTTGTAAGTAACTGAAAAGTAATTATTGCAGTGGGCTACGTAAGGCAAATATTTGCTTAATTTTCATAATTAATAATTTAGTTAATTTTAATTAGTCAATTTTATTGTAGGGTCTTGAGACTAGTCTTATTTAGTTCAGTTTTGTATTTCCTAAACTTTGTTTAACTAACTAATTTTTTGATAACATTTAAGAGCCTTAAGGCATATTTAACATTTTCAGTTTTCATATAAGTTTCGTCTTTGCTAATGACCCAGATGTGCAACAGGCTGGCGACTGAGCAGCACGTGAGGCTCGTCCTTAGTGTTTTGTGTAATTTTTCATATCAATATGTTTTTTTTGTGCCATCTGGAATTTTATGTTTTAAGTACATACTAACTTACTAGGAGTTCTATAACTTGAATTGAGGGCTCTGTGCAGCTTGTATAGGATGTTATAATTAAGAGTTGCTAAGAGATTAGTGCGCTGGGTTGGAGGCCATGGCATCCTGGTCAGCAGCGTGTGTCTGCTTGACCGGTCAATTGATGAGGACATGTCGGAGCCATGCTCGTGAGATAGGGGTTTACCCACGCCGTTGGGTGGCCCATGCGACAGTGAGAACTGTTTAACAAGCTAAAATAGCTTCGCTTTCTTTTCGTCACTGCTAATTAGCAGTCGTGATGCTTTTGTTAAACTAATGGTGTAGTGATTGGGCGTAAGTTTTTTGCTGAGGCATTTCGGTTGGACGTGATGTACCCGGTCCCGAAGGAACTCTTTTTTTTCTTTTGAATAGTATAACATGCAGTGTTAACCTACTTGCTTGAGTAGCCCACCGGCGGAGCCTTTTTGTTTTGTAATGTCTGATATTTTTGTGCGGAAGTAAAAGTTCCATTCACCGACGTTTGACTTTTTATTTATTAATTTCAGTGCATGTGCACGCTTTCGAAGCCCAATTATACCCTGTGACAAGGGTTCTCTTTCTACTGCATGTGATGCCATGGACTCTTGTGAATATGCAATATAAACAATAATACTATAGTGGTTAGGTACAAGTACAATTTCATAGCCATACATAGCCTCATTAAATTTTTTTTGTGATGTCAATATTTTTGCTTTGGTAGTAGTAAGGGGCTGGCAGTATTTTTAACAGGAGAATGTTGACTTTGTTTTACTTTACAATTTAAAGTCATATTGTAATATTTTGGCAAAAAAAGTTAGGATTATAAAACCTAAACATTGGTAATTGTCAAAAAATATGTATGTATTTTTTAAGCATTGCAGGATTGAAGTTTCTTTCACCTGTTTCTTCATAAAAGTTTGTGGTTAGTAACTTTCAGTGTGCAGTTATGTTTTAACAAGTTCTTTTCTGTGAATGCGATATTATTTTAGCCATAATTTAAAATACTGAAAAAACAAATATTTTTGTTGGAATGTTTTGGAAACCAAAGCAAAATTTTATTTATGTAATAGTAAGTGTAAAGCGGTAGTTCCTCATACACCAGTTGAAAATGGAGTGATGTGATAAGTAGGTGTAGTTACGTAATGGATGTAAAGAACAAGTTGAACCCCAGGTTGTGGGAATGACCAGTTGTTGCTGTACTGTTTCATTAGTATGTCTGATCGTCAAGATTCGTCCTGACTGGTTGACTCCTACCACGTATATATGGCAAGCTACGATTGCCTGCTGGTAGAAGAATTGCACCATTTTCTACCTTAAAATTCAAAGTTTTCCGGGGGAAAACCCACCAGATCCCCGCTTTTTTGGGGTACGTGCGTATTTGCAACATACATGAGTCTGTTCTCCTCTCTCCCAACTCAAAATTTTGCTCTGGCACCCTTGCTCACGTGATATGCATCTGTCTATCAGTACCTACCAAGCTCTCTTTTCTGCAAGGAACTTGGCCGAGTTATTGCCAACACCTTGTTTTACAAGAAATGGCCAGCACTGTCCCAATTCTGCGTGCAGGTGTAGGAAGATTTCCGCCAGTTACGTACGGTTCATGTGATTGTGAATGTGGACTGTTTGAGTTGCCAATATCTTGTGGGTTGCATATTTTTCCAATAGTGTTTTTAAAATTTCAAGGACTTTACAGGTGTTTAGAACTATTGTGCAATGGAATAGTAAGACTGTCCAAAGTGGTTGGAACATTTGCAGAAAAAAGTATGCCTACAAAACTAAAAATAATTTGGCTGTCAAATACAAAATAATTCAGTTTATGAACTGCGATGGTGAGAGTTGGAAGCCATATGTCGAGAAGGTAGTGTTCAAAAAAGAAATACACCGAAAGAGAAATGGAAGAGTTGAGTTAATCAACAAGATTATCAATCAGTATTCTGCTGTATAAATTACAATAAAATTTTTCACGGATTATTTTCCGGGTGCTGGGTTGGTGTTAGCGGATATAGAGAAGGCAATCCAGGTTTGATCTCAGGATTTTCACATGTGGGAACCGTGCTGAATGATTGCCGCTGGTTGCTGGGTTTACATATTTAACAGAGGTTTTTACACAGGAGCTGCACATGGTACAGTAAACTCCCGATCTAACGACCTTTCACGGTTCCCGGGAATAGGGTCGTTATTTCGGAGGGGTCGTTATTAGAATTTTGACAAATTTTCGGCCATCGCCGACCTCTAAAATGTTGACATTTACCGATTTTCATCATTGAATCGGCGTTCACTCGTATTTGGCGCAAAAATTACGTATTTTTATAAAATTATACACATTTATTTTGAAAAAACAAATGCGTTAATTTTAAAAGTATGCCACTGAGTGAATCTATGACCTTTGTTCAGTTCAATATAAATCGTAAACGTTAGGTACCGATATGCCCACAACGTCCATTTTGGGATGTTATTTTCAAGAATGTTTATTGAAATAGTAATACTTTTCAGTAGAGAGAAGTAGTATTTAGAATAAATGATACTCTGGACGTGCACATACGACCTTTCTGTAGCTCAACAGCATGAATTCATGATAATGAAACATAAATATAGTCAGCAACTATTTACAGGGCACTATCGCAATGTTGTTGATTGAAATAGTAATTTATTTCAACAGGCACATACATTCTGAATGAATGTATGTCATGCTTGACATCTATAAAAGACTGTAAAAGACTTTTCTTCGACATATTAGGCACAAACTTAGCTGGCAACAGCAATTCTATTCGGATCTTGTCTTGGCAGCAAGCGATCACACACACGTGTACGATAATTTGTGTGCGCAAGGACCTATCTAGAAACTGGTTAGTTTAAAAACAACATACTCGACATGTCTAACCTGTCACTTGTACCATTTTTGACCACTACCTAGCCACAGCTCCTGACGCTCGCTCAGTAGATGGGACGTGATGATAACACTTCTCCCTTTGTTTTGCAGTTATTTCACTTCTCTAGTTCGGCTGTGTGAAAATAATCCGCTTGTATATCACAATCACATTACAACTTTAAAACTACACAATGTTGTTACACATTTTCTTTTCACCGACTTATACATGTGTATCCACAGCTGTTATTTACAGTCGAGCCAATTGCATGTGCGTGCGTGTGTGTGGGCGCGAGCGCAGGTGTGAGCTAGTGACTCACACCAGACGCGCTGTTGTCAAGTGTCGTACTGCCCTATGCCACGCATATCTGACATGCACCGGACGTTTGGTAATGTCAATTATGAACTGTCCTGCCTTCACTTGTTAAAAGAATAATGATTTATAAACATTAGTATGTATACATTATTAAATGACATCAAGGTAATTATAATTAATAGTATTTAGTTAGCAAAACGGAAAATGTAATAAAGCTTAAACACGTTGTTTAATCGTAATATCACCGGCACAACGATAGACTACCATACCCAAGGGCACGAGAAATCGGTGACAAAAAAATTACCTCATGCACATAATGAAAAAGGGGTGAGCGAACTGCCTCATTGGAGTGGTTGAAGGGTGGAGGGAAAGAAGAGGGCAGGTTGCCAATCGGCTGGGGAATGGGAAGATCCATTCGGGCCGGCTGGTTGGCCATCGCGTCGTGCGGGAGGAAGGGCAGCAATGTATATTTTTAGAACACACACCGTGTGCGGCAGTACAGTTTTCGAGAAATAACTGTAACCATAATAAATGCAATGCCTTTTTCTGCTTTCTTTGAATTAAAAAATTTGTTAAGCAAATTTTTTTCAATTTTTTACGGTTCCTGGAAAAGGGTCGTTACATCGAGAGGGTCATTATTCCTGGGGTCATATAATCGAGAGTTGACTGTAATATGAAATCACTTGACCGAAGTGCATTGATGTTTTATACATCTTGTTTCGTCATAAAATTGTACAGCCATCACTGAAATTCGTATATAAAATAAGAGGATTACGAAAAAAAAAAATGCATGCCATAGTTCATCTCACTCATAGATTGTATTACTGGGCTTATGGCGCACATTGTTGTCACATCGCTTAAAGTTCAGGAGATGTTTTTCATTGAAATTTTGAGTGCTATTAATTTGCGGGAAGAGTTCACGCACAATTTTTGTTATTTTAATAATTTTTGTGTTTGTATGGGATATTGTTTGTTTTGTAGAGATATACCATACATACTCGTGTATAGTGCGCCCTCGTGTATAGTGGGCACCACGATTTTTGCAACAAGTTACAGGGAAAAAAATTTTTAGTGCCTCACTAGTATGGAAAAAAAAAAAAAAAAAAACACAGGACGACGAGTTGAGCGAGTGGTGAAACAGCACGAGGGACGCTATGATGGAAGGGTCAAGGAAGGAGGGGGGAGAAAGAAAACCTAGCTGGCAACATATAAAAGCGAGAGGAAAGATAACCTTCTTTTCACACTGGTTAAGAGTGTGAAGGCAGAGAGGGTGGTGGCGAGCCAGGTGGGGTGGGGTGGCTCGTCTCTCTTCCAAGGTCGCTTACTGTCTGCCAGCCCTCGCCTCGCGCGTGTGTGCCTTGCCTTGCTCTGCTGTGCCAGCCGCTTCCAGCATGTCCCCCCCCCCTCTTTCCCAAGCCCTAAGATAACATGACCTGACAGCAGCAAGCTTGCCTTTTTTATCTCTCCTGGTATGTTTAAGGGAGTGGGGGAAGGAAAAAAAAGAATGTCACTCTTTTTTTTCTTCCTTCCTTTCCCATGAAAAGATAGCTGGTTACATTTCCCGGGTGGAGGATGGGGAAGGGAGAAAAAACTGAGAACAATGACGCCTTTTACTTTCTTTCTTCCCCATGGACCGATAGCAGGAGGGGAAAGGGAGAGAAAAAGAAAAGGAAGAGCAGTAATAATGGAGGAACCTGGCCGTGAGAACAATCTCTCTCTGCCTTCCACAGTTGACACCCGTCGGTTTACCACTACAACTTTGGCCTCTTACACTCCACCCCCTTCCGACAACATGATCGACCGCCTGCCTTTTTTTCTCTGCTTCTTAAGCTTGACACCCGTCAATTTACGGCTGTAACTTCGCCGTCTCACCCCCCCCTCTTCCCATCGCCACCACTCAACGGACAATTGACCTTTCTTTCACGTTTTTTTTTCTATTTTCCGTGTATAGTACGCACCCCTGAATTTTTATCAGTTGTTTTGGAATAAAAGTGGATGCTATCCACGAGTAAATACCGTATTGTAACTATTTTCCACAGTAATGACAATTTTTTAGCTTTGATAGTTTTTGAATAATGGCAAGTAAAGGCCAAAATTTGCATAAAACGGTTTTGTACAAGAAATGATAACCAATTGACATACAGAAACAAAATAATTCCCACAGAAGAACAGTGTCGCTTGCTACAACTGGATATGATAAAGTCATTGCACTGGAATTTTTTGTATCAAATAAAAATACACAAAGTTAACAAATCGTTATTTAATATTCAGCAGTTTTTTTGAAATTACAAAAAAATTTTTTTTATATATACCATAGCCTGAGACACTGTTCTTCAGTGGGAATTTTTAAATTTCTTTATGTTATTTGGTTTACATTTCATGTATAAAACCGTTTTATGCAAATTTTGGTTTTGGCATGCCATTATACATAAACTATGAAAGCTAGAAAATTTTCATTACTTTATAAACTATCACAATGTATGCCTACAAAACAAACAAAGTCTTGTACAATTATAAAATATTATTTAAACTGTTAAAATTTTGCAGGGAGGCCCCCCCCCGCCGTCCTTAACAACTAGAATCATTAATGTTTTATATGAATATTGTGACGTGCACTGGCACGTAGCACTTACTTGGCCTCTTATCACACAGTAATTTCAATTTTTTTTGTCGTAAAATGTTTTTTTCTCTGTTTATAACAAATTAAGTAGGCCAACTTAACCAGGTATAGGGGTGTATACGGCGGGATCCAACCTATTAATTGGGGATGCGAGTAGAGAAATTTACATTAAAATTTTCTTTTTAATTGTAAATTTAACTTTAAAGCAAGAGAAAAGTATAGAATTTTACGTGTCAATTTTATTGGATTTATATCGTGTTTAGACTCATTTGAAAGCTAATTTAATTTCTGGCAACTTTTCTAAGTAAACTTTTCTTATATTTTTGCCTTGTTTAGGTTTTTTGAAATTTCAAGTAGCTTATTAGCTTGCTTCTCCTGGAATAGGATTTATGTGGCAGGCTAGTCGTAGTTCTCTTGCTTGGAAGCACGTACAGAGAAGTGCTGGCTCTTAAAATTTCAAATAAGCTCGGAGCTAGCCAGTGCTTAGATAGATTTATCTGGCAGGCAGGTCAGAGTTCACTCGCTTGGAGGCACGAACAGGGACGTGCTGGAATGCGGGGAGTCTGCAGGGCGTTTCTCGACCAATGTGGGTGGTAGTGTCGTGTGCAACAACACTAAAAAGGTGGTGATCCGCGACAGATTGAGAACGCTGCACATCACCAATTAATAAACTAATGAATATTTAGCTGGTAGTATGGAGTAAAATGCTTTGTAAATTTATCAGTATCTATGTTGCATACAATTTTTAGGTTATAAACGTAAATTAACCAGCTTTTCAGGCAAGTTGGATCCTGATGTATCCCTCCGCTGCTCGGCCAAGTAAGTCCGTGTGTTCGCCCAGGAAGTTCAGTCGTCTTTAATCGGAGCTCGTGACCGGTCGCCGGGAGATGGCCGGCTAAGTTTTCTTGTTTATAATCGGTCAGTAGGAGTCGTGATACGTTGGAGCTTGGACTCGGTCGCGGAAAGATGGCAGGCTAAGTTCTTTTGTGATTAGTTGGGGCGTCATGGCGGAAGGAGGAGGATGTGTTGGACGGGGCAGAGGGTTTGTGAAGCCTAGAGGGCGGATTCGGGAGTAAAGTGGGTGGTATTGCCTGCGATGCTTTGTTGTTCATCATTTTTCTTTAGCTAGTTAGGATATCTAAGTAGTATTTGCCTGGACAAAAAACTCTAGACTACGTCAAGTTGAGCACTTGCATCACCCTTTTATTAATGTTTATGTTTCGGAGTCAAAAAGGTTACTGGAATGAATTTAAGTGGTTAAGCAGTGAGTGTTCGATGTACAAGTGAACCATTAAATAAAAAAATCTAAAGGGAAACCTTTTTCTTTTTTTTTTATATATATATATGCCCACTTAAATATTTTCTCTCTACGCGGACACCGTTCGAAATACCTCAGGCTATCCGGGCATGTAAAACAAAAGGGAAGTATTTCTAATTGCTAAAGGACTTGTCAAAGTCATCGCTCGCCGAAATCAGCTGCCGCCGGTAATGGAAGGTAGCTGCTAGGAATAAACAGCACAACAGACGAGCAGAGAGAGAGAGAGAGAGCGTGCACCGTCACATTCTGCCGCCCCGAATAGGGACATCCTAACCTCAACAATAAACTAATCTTCTAGACATTTCACGACAGTGCGAGCAGAGAGGAAGCGGACCCATCACATTCTGGCGCCCGAACAGGGACATCTAGATAACCTACAACACGGCGACGTAGACGTAGACGCGGACCCGTCACATTCTGGCGCCCGAACAGGGACATCCTAACCTCAACAAAAAAATAATCTTCTAGACATTTCACGACAGTGCGAGCAGAGAGGAAGCGGACCCATCACAATATGCTAACAAATCCCTAATTAAAATTTAGTTTTACATTAGTTTTCGTTAAGATACTATTCACACCTATCCATTTATACAAATCAGTGAATAATGTGACCTTGTTAATTAATTATTAACAATTAATTTTTTTAAGTTTTTTACAGTAAATTTTTTTCATCTTTTATTTTCGGTCAAACTTTTGCAGGCATAGTAAAGATATAATATAATGTAATATAGAAGCTGTTCTTTCCTAAGGTCGCAAATTAATCTTTCGGAACAGGAAAAAATAAATGATTGAAAATGTGATGATTTCGCTGGTGATCGAACCAGAATTCCTGGACTGAAAATCCTTATTGGTATTTAATTTGACTAAGCTGGTAGTTGTTTAGTTAGAAAAATACTTCATAAAATGTAATCTATTAAGGCGTAAGAAGTAAAAAATAGTTTTTTGAGATATTTCCTGTTACGTAGTACTAGCAGGCGAGGACATGAATTATGAAAGCTTCGCAATTGAGTGAGTTTCGATGGAAATAATTTTTCGGTTGAATGTTTGGTGTGGTAGAACCGGAAATGTAGAGGTTGTTGTTCAAAGAAATATTATATGATTACTACGCATCTCCTTTTCACAATATTTAGCAATGGCTTGCATTGAAACCTCACAATTTTTAAGTAAATTAAATGCTGTGCTGTGTAACTGAAATCGTAAAATGGTAAGTTTTAATAGTGCAACTTTTTTTAAAATTATTTACTCAAATATATTTTTTAATTTATGGCATACCATACTATACTAACACCTAGTAGAACCCCAATTTTCAGTGGTCAAACAGAGGACAAGAGGGTTGTAATAACAAAAAATTGTGGTTAGGTGAGTAATGTTTACATTGACGGCCATAAACTGGCAGTCAGCGTTCCTGGGGCCCCTAATGACTGGTGGTGCCAAAACAAGAAATAGTACATGAGTCCGGGTTTGATAAAGATAACTTGTGAAAATTGTTCACCAGAATAAATTTTTATTTAAAAATATTACAATTACGACCTAGTGTATATTTTTTTTATTTAGATTAAAAAGGGCTTGAATGGAACCATTTTAACATACAAATCAAAATTGTCCTAGATAGGTGTAAATATACGGTAAACTATGATTAACTCCTGAAAGAACACAGAGACTCTCTCTTACTGCAGTATGAAGACATTAGTGTAAATATATGGCAAGATATGATTAGCTCCAGGTAGAACACTGAGACTCTCTCTTACTGCAGTATGAAGACATTAGTGTAAATATATGACAAGATATGATTACCTCCAGATAGAACACTGAGACTCTCTCTTACTGCAGTATGAAGACATAAGTGTAAATATATGGCAAGATATGATTACCTCCAGGTAGAACACTGAGACTATCTCTTACTGCAGTGTGAAGACATAAGTGTAAATATATTGCAAGATATGATTACCTCCAGGTAGAACACAGAGACTCTCTCTTACTACAGTATGAAGACATTAGTGTAAATATATGGCAAGATATGATTAGCTCCAGGTAGAACACTGAGACTCTCTCTTACTGCAGTATGAAGACATTAGTGTAAATATATGACAAGATATGATTACCTCCAGATAGAACACTGAGACTATCTCTTACTACAGTATGAAGACATTAGTGTAAATATATGGCAAGATATGATTACCTCCAAGTAGAACACTGAGACTATCTCTTACTGCAGTATGAAGACATAAGTGTAAATATATGGCAAGATATGATTACCTCCAGGTAGAACACTGAGACTCTCTCTTACTACAGTATGAAGACATTAGTGTAAATATATGGCAAGATATGATTACCTCCAG
>PNEQ01000703.1:41457-60778 GCA_003012365.1 Medauroidea extradentata | reverse complement strand
ATTTTCATGCTAAAATATGTGATACTTTGGGTGCAAGAATCTAAAAATCCATTGTGTTCATTGCAACGGAAAAATTCAGATAGAAACTTTGATGTATTAGTGACAAAACAATGTAGCGATTTTGTGATAGAGATATTAGTTCATTTTGGAAAAATTATTTTCGAAATCACTGCAAAACTACCAGGCATGGCCTTAAGAGAAGTCCTTCGCGGTATCAAATTTCCACCTTTGACGCGTGGTAACAGCGTATAGATAAGAGCCAGTGTCCCACGCTTGACGAGAAGCATATCGCCTCTATTCGCAGCGCGCCAAACTGGCGTGCAAGGTTTCCGTTGTAGTCTTTTTACTATGGGACTTTAAGCGGTGGCCCCAATATTTTATTTTTTAATAGTTTGAAGTAAATATCAACGCATGCTTCTCGTTTTGCACTTTACGAATTCAGGTAATACTTTCGGAGTTACAACAGTCTAAAAACCCCGTTTTTAGCCATTTTGAGAAGCCCGAATATCACGTTTCTAACAAGCATGCTGCATTTTTGAAAAAAAAAAAATAGAAGCATGGTTTCAAGTGTGTGTTCTTTTCGTAGGTAAACATAACATGAATAACTTAAGCGGTATCGCGTAAAAATGTATGCGCGTGACACGCTGCAACGCCGTCCATGCGCCAGTCGAGGACTCCTCTTAAGGGGCCCGCCTCATGGCACATATGTTTGAGTGAGGTATGGTGCTAAGGGCGACGTGGTATGGGCCATACAACGGTGCGTCGCCTCTACGCTTAAGGCATGCAGTCTTCGCGAAAAAACAAATTTCCTATGGGACTTTTAAGTGGTGACCCAATTGTTTTATTTACGAAATCACTTTACTCAAGTCCAATGCACTACCTTTAAGTGGTTTCACGTGTATCCGGCTAGTATATTTTCCGCTATAGCAGACTGAAAATCCCATTTTGACCCATTTTGACGTGCCCTAAAAGGGGATTTCTAATACGTGTGTTATCTTTAAAGTACTTAAGGGCAGTCGTCTGAAGTGTGTGTTCTTTTCGTAGAGAAACGGCGTGAACACACGTGTATTAGTTTCGGTGTAAAACGTTTTCTTCAAACACGCTGCAGTGTGATTTTATGGCAACGAGGCGGGCCCCTTAAGTGTGGAATGCTACATCGCACAATGCCTACCGCCCAGTTAAGTACGCTACTTCAGGTATATAGTTGCAATTAATAGTTACAATGACAGTACGCAGTATCACGGTCCAAACCGCACTCTAAGCACTGTAATATCATGTACTGTGAATTGCAGTGAAAATATTGTGAATTTTTCGACCTATGCTTATGTGTATCTCTCGTTCCTCCAGATGTGAAGGTTGTTACTCCAGAATATTGACGTGCAATTCGCAACACTCTGTATATGGAATAAGTTAAGCAGTTCTACGTCAGACAGAACACGCGTGGCACGCTACATCGTTTCTCTCTAGTTCGGTTTGGTTTGTTATTTTTGGCCGATGTGTCGTGAATCGCTTTCGGTTACTGTAGTCTGTCTCACGAACGAACGTAGGCCTACAGTCTAGTTGTTTGGCAGTTCTGTTGGCCACGTGTTTTAGATTCTGCTCAAATCCGTCGTTTTATTATCTGTATATTAATTAATTTCTAAATAATATAAATTTAAAAGTATTTGCCTTTTTATTTGAAAATAATTTTACCGTCTGTAAACCTGTGCACGAGATGTTTTCAGACACTAAAATTATTTTCAAATCATGTCGTCTTGTTTATTTTAATTTGATTACTATAATTTCTGATTTTTAAATTTTTACTCGAAAACATACAATACTACTGACTAAACAGACTTACACTAATAAAATATCTGATAGGCAAAATAGTCCCATCGAATTATGATGATAGGCCCTAGTTCAGATTTCCCCCCTGGATTTAGTATTGCGTGTCATTCTCTCTACTATCGTACCTTTCCATTCCACTTAATTTCACATTTACCAACTGTCAAAAACGTGCGCTCGCTCGAGGGATAGACTATACCTTTCTTACGTATCTTTCGTGACTTTCACCCAACGACATCGTTTGAATAAAGCGAACACCGACCAACGCCTACTTGGGCCGGTTTGTATTTCGCCTTTTGTCGCCGCTGTCTTTGAGGAGAAAACATTTCCCTGCGGTGTGTTGCGAGACCTCTTGGTGCGGGCGAGGATCTCTGGCGCAGTGATATTTCTACGGCTGCTTTCTACAAACTATCAGTATTCCTGGGCGTGGTTCTCGCCGTCAAACCATGCAGGTCTCCCACGCTCTCTTCAAACAGGTTGTTTATTCCCTACGTCTAGAAACCCACATAGCGCGCCCTTTGACCAAACACAAGCACTCGTCCAACGTGACCTGCCATTTCTCTGCCACACTACGTGCACACACTGTTGTAGAACTGAAGTGGTTCTCCTACGTGGCTGTTTAACTGTTTGTAGTGGGTATTGGTGAGGGGAGAGTGTTTCACGGCCCTTGAGCAACGACGTCTCAAGAGCCGATGAGGGTGAAGGAGGTGAAGATACAACACAACATCCATGCCCGAGCCTGGATTCGAACCCAGGACCTTTCCTACTTCAGACCGGTGCCTAACCGACTAGGCTACGGAGACCGGTTTAGTGGGTTAGAAATACTACAATGCTTGTTACGAACGTACCTATCTACGAAAAAATCAAACACTTGTTTTAACCACCTTAAATATATGCGTCATTCTTAGTTAAACTTAGTTACTAACAATCGTTCTAGTTGTTTATGAAATATATATATTAAAAAAAATATTTACATTGGCTATTCGTGTCGCGTTATCTTACAAAATGTATTTACATCATTTAATCGTCCAGAAACAAGGTTTGTATGGTTAAATGTCTAAATGTAAAATTTTGTTGTAGTTTTTTAATATTTTTCGAAATATGACAAGATCTTTATTTAGTCATGTGCTATCTTCCGAAATGGAAGATATGCAGTAATATATTTCAACAAACGAAAAATAAAATAATATAACATTTATCTCGAGCAGTAAATATAATTCCCGAGGTGTGAAATAACGATGAACGGTATTTTATCGTGTTACGCGTATTCATTTTTACGCAGAACCACTTTACTTATTCGTATTACGTTTATCTACAAAAAAAATACACACTTGAAACTATGCTATTAAAAAAGTCACCACGTTTGTTAGAAACATGATTTTTGGGGCTCTCAAAATGTCTAAAAATTTCTTTTTTGGACACTAACACCGAAAATACCACCTGTATTCGACAAATGCAAAGCGAGAGACATGCGTTGGCCTTCACTCCATGCTATGCAAACATTCCCTTAGGAAAAATACAAGGAAAACTTGCTCGCTAGTTTGACGCGCTGAGAATGGAGGCGATGTGTTTCTTGTCAAGCGTGGTTCTCAGGGTCTTTTCGCTCCGCTGTACCCACACGTCAAATGTAGAAATTTGAAACATGTGAAGACACCTCTAAAGTCATGCAAACTAAACGTTTATCGACGTAGTATATATGGTGGTTTATCGCGGGAAAACTTTGCTGTTTTCTGGGTTTCAACGCATGTTATGATAACCAAAAGATTACAGACTTTCGCTTGTACGTGGAGTTGTTAACCAATTTGACTAAGCCAATAAGAATCCCGCTATTGTAATATTTGAGTCAGGTTATTGGTCTACAGGCATCTACGTTGTGTCAGACGTACATTAGCCAATAATGTAATGTTCCAAGAAATTTAAGCGTTTTCAAGGGTATGTTGGTAGAAATAATTTTCGCGATAAACCATCGTCTCTACGGTATTAAGTATCGTGGTGCAAATGTCTAATTTCGGAATGTTGCGTTCCGATCTTGAATTCCTGTAGCGTCGTTCGTGTGTATGTTGTTTGCTTAAGGGCGTTCAAGTGGGGAAAAATTCATAATTTTATATTTGTATAAAATGGTGTTAGTTTTGTTGACATTACTTAAGAGTACATTAACATCTAACGGAAAAAAATTAGCTCATCTAGTTTTCCCGTAATGCCACTTCAAAGTCAAAATTTGCAAATTTTTACTTCATACAAAACTTGAAAACTAGTAAATATAATAAAATGGAAAAAATCTCATCTAAACTACACGTCACCGTCTACGGCTTGAAGCATATACAAACACATTATAAAATATTTCTGTGTTTAAAATAAATTTCTAAAAGTACCAAAAAAAATTTAAAATTTGAAATTTTTTATTTAACATAAACATTTTTAGTAACGGGTTTTAAATGCTACAGGCCATAGACAGTAACGCGTAGCTTTGATATGATTTTTTTCATTTCATTATGTTAACTGGTTTTCAAGTTTTGTATGAAGTAAAAATACGCAAATTTTGACTTTTAAGTGCCATTACGGGAAAACTAGATAAGCTAATTTTTTTCCGTTAGAGGTATATGTACTCTCAAATAATGTGTACAAAACTAACACTATTTCACACAAATATAAAATTATGTTTTTTCCCCACTTGAACAACCTTAAGCTATGTAAAGAAAAATAACATCGCGAGTAGACCTAGTGGACCGCACGCCGCTATAGGCCGTTCACGATAAAATGATCACTGCATAAAGTTTTCTTTCAAATGTTTTGCAGCCATCTTGACTAATTTTAATATGAAAACTACCATGTAACTAAAAAATTAGCGTAAACATTTCAACATACTCAAAAGTTAACATATGAAGTGTTGCTTTAGATAACGGCTCTTGTCAAATTTTTATAATTTTACAGGAAAATGTTTATTTGATAACAATTCTACTGGTGTTTTATGTTGAAAAAATTTGTTTATGTCCGTTTGGATTTGGTTTTTTTTTTTTTCGTAAGATGATACAGAGCACCGTTACGACACATGGGCCCTTAATATTTAACCTTAAAAATGCAAAAGTCTTTTTCCAAAAATGTGGGCAAGAGCCCTTATCCAAAGCAGCCCTTCATATATTGGCAAAATAGAACATATTTCTACTTAAATACAAATTCTGCTGAGTGTTCAGTTTATGGTGAACAGCCTATACAAGTATTCTCCTTGCACTGTCTCAACCATGATCCTGACTACAGGATGTGATGGCAGCATCAATCCTCATCCAGAGATGACTGAGGGATGACATGAAATGAGACCCTAGATATGTTGCAAAGTGTGCAGTGAACTAAAATCACAGTAGCTATTGTCTACCTCTTCCCCAGTGATTTCCCTTTGGCCTTGTTTGTGGGCATTATGAACAGAAATGTTATTTTTAGATTAGTATATACAGGCTGTAATTTTCCGCGTTTGAAGCGCGGAAGCAGGGGAGCCAAAAGGGTCACACTGGATTGCCTAAGGAGAACCGCATCGTCTCTACACTTGGACACTAAACTGGCGTGCAGATATTTCGTTCCATGCGGGTTTTTTTATGGGATTTTAAATTATGAATTTTGGATTCTATTTGTAGGTAGCATGTGGTGAAAGGCCAACGCAGGATGCATATTAGAATGTCTTGCGAAACAGAGTGGTGTTTTTAGCCACCTCGAGGGTCCCCCATAAAGTATGTATTATTTAAATAAGCGTGCTGCATTTTTACACTTACTTGTATATAATCATTGCTCGAAGTGTAAGTTTTTTCGTAGATAAACCAATAAGACATATGTTGATGTTTAATATGACAACGGATGGAATTTACACACTACGACACTGTCCATATACTAGAAAATTATTATTATTTTTTTGATGGGGAAGGGGTGTGCGTGTTTTTTAGAGCACCAGAAAATCCGTAAATTGAACAGATACACTCAAAAAACACTTTCAGTTCAACACAAATTTGTTTGAATATGAACCACTGCAAAGCAGCTACGCCACAAAGAAAATTGTTGTTTTAAGTGTCAAGTAAAAAGTTATTTAATTTTCTTAGTGAAATTGTTTTTTTTTTTTTTCAAAGTAAAGTTTGACTTAAAAAAAATTACAACTAACCCTGCCGAAACAGTTTTTCTTAAAATTAGCTTGCACTTTAAGGTAGCCGCCTGTCTAGGCCTCCGAGTGGTATGCAGAGCTTCGGCCGTTTATTTGAAAACTATTAATCACACATAAATTATATCTGCTTACGAATAGCATTCGAAGAACACTACACTTGTGTATATCCACTTCAGGTTCACCACTACTTATTTCAGTATATTTTCTAGCGGCCGAAAATGACTGGGAGATTTTGCGGTCATTTTTAGGCAAGTAAATCTCGGCGCAGATCAACTTGAAACACTCAGACAGTAACCCGGTCTAGTTTTAAAGCGTTCTATAAGTTGGGCAAACCTTACTTGCAGGCTTTTAGACCTAACCTAGTTACCGGACAAATCACGTGACGTGCAAAATGAAACACGGGTAATCAAGTGTGCATTTGTAAAGGGTGTCGCTTTAGCGGCAGGCGACGTTGTGTTACGTAAACGGTTAATCAGAAAGCAGGAACGATATAATATATAAATATCAGGAGAGGGACGGGGGAAACGGGAGACCCTCGAACTCCCCCCTCCCCGGTTCGATTGCGACGTGCGAAAATCCGGGGACCGACTACGCAGGGAATCGAACTTGGATCGTCATGGTGGGAGGCGAGTGGTCTGACCACTTGACCGCCGCAGCTCCATAGCAGGTACGATAATGCAATATTGTTAACTGGAGTCTGTCTACGGTTACATATGTATAGGGCTAGGTATATTTTGCCAGTTCAACGACCAACACGCTAGAATCCATTATCCTACCCTGTGCATACCGAAGCCCTGCCATTTGTCCATTACCTGCTACTCATTCAGACAGCAGACAATGAACGAATAGACGGGGCTTGAATATACATAGGACATTGGATTCTAGCATGCAGGTAATTGAACTCACGAATTTTCCCTAGTCCTATATATGTTGGTCCTATATGAACACATGGTGTCCAGAAACTGCCGCATAATAACCACACCACACGAATCCTGGGCTAAATTGGAGATGAACATGTTAGCGGCAAAATGCTGTACGATGACATATTACACGCACAGTGTGACAACATAGCACTGGAGTTGGCTCTCTCTTGCTCTCCACAGATAACTGACTTGTCTCTTACATCCAATGTTCTGACCTGCATATTATGAGCACAGGTTCAAATCCCGAGTCCACGTTTACTGGACGTAACATACATAAAATAATGCCTAGATGTGTAGTGCAAGAGGGGACTATCTCCGTGCAGTGTTGCCACGTTCTGTAAAATGTCGTCACACAACATTTTGCCACTAACATTTCCGTCTACAAATTTACTGCAGGTTTCGCCGCGTAGCGTGCTTATTATGAGTTTGTTTCTGGACATCATGCGCGTGTGTGTGTGTAGACACACACACACATACATACATGCCAATTTTCAGGGCCCGTCTTTATTGTCACCTTTTGCTAATACAAACTTAGTGTAGCCCTACGTGTTTAATAAACAATGTCCAACACTTCAGCACCACATTATATGTTAGTTGTGTTGTATAAAAGTGCTCAAATAACAGGACCGCTATGTTCAACACGCCGTATGTCCGCTAGTCATGAATACTGAGCGGCCGTCCATTTGTCGACGGGAACTGAGCAATTAAAATAGAGGCGGCAGTGTCGGGGCTCTGCGCCTGGGGAATGAATGTGGGGGAAGGGAGGTGAAGTGGGTAATTAAAGCAAGTGTGTTGCGTAGCAAGGGCCTGAACCAGATATTGGGGTCGTAAAGGAAAGTATATGCGACGGTGTCGTAATTACATCCGAGTATTTGCCGCAGCCCGAGTGTAGTGGCCGGGGATTGTGGCTGTGCGAGGAGTCGGCGGTCCTCCCTCTGGGGATTTTCAACCCTTTCTTCCAGTGTACCACTAGTCAAGTGTCTCGCCTTTCATTGTCATCTAACTTGAAATTGCCGCTCTATATCGTTTACTTAATGCCATTATACTGGAACATTTATTTATACTTACACAAAAAATCCTTGATAACTACGTACACTGTAAAATTTTTTTTGTACTTTTACAAGGAAAATCCTTGGAAAGTGGAAACCCAGTTGCCAAAGAAATTCCTTGTAAAACTACAATGGTTGTCCTTGTAATAAAATATAAAGTATAAGTTTGTAAAATTACAAGGACTAGCCTTGTAGCTGTACTTCCAATAAGGAAAAAAAAATTTAGAAGTTAATTTTTCTTCATCAATAACACTGAACTATCTATCAAATAACTTGGATAAAGGATGTATACTTGGAAGTTATTTTTGAAAAAAAAAATTGGAGGCGCTAAGTTTTGAACCACTATCCCCGTGCTCAGAATCTACGCATTATACCACTAGACCACTGTGACTTTTATATAGGTTAGGCTTTATATATATACAATGCACAGTTCAGTAATAATTCGTTCTTTTAAAGCAAACAATAAACATTCACTTTATTAAAAAAAATACTTTTCAGAGGTTGTGATCTTTGCATAAGTAATTTCCGGCGAACTTAAAGATTTTTGTAGGCTGCACATTTTTTCTAAGTTTTTTTTACAAATAAAATCCTTTTAGTATTATAAACTAATAATTTTACACGGAAAATGTTTTAATATGTACAAAACGTTTGTACAAATACGAAGAAGTGCCTTGTCATATTTTTGCAAAATAATTTACAGTGCAGGAACTGTCGGGATAGGTACAAAGAATTCCTTTGTAGTATTACAAAGTTTACCTTTGTAACTTCTTAAACTAATGATTTTACAAAGAAAATCTTTGTACTTTTACAAAGGAAATACTTGTAAATTTTACAAAAATATTTTTAGAATGTACTTAGTGTGTGTGTGTGTGGTAGACGAATAAACGCTGAAACTATACTTTTAAAACTACATGTTTTTTAAAAGTCAATATGGAAAACTACAACCCAAGATAATGACAGTTAACTTTGTAAGCAAACATTTACCCACAAGGATACTTTGTTAAAATAAGTCCTCTCCTGGCGTACAGGTGGTGTTGTAACGTGTCAAGTGCATTTCTTCACGCGAAACAACTTTACTTGCTTATATTACGTTTATCTACGGAAAGAACTCACACTTGAAACTATGCTGCTGTGTTTTTAAAAAATTCAGCAAGTTTGTAAGTAACATGATTTTCGGGCCTCTCAAAATGGCTAAAAGCGGCATTTTTAGACTACTGTAACTCCGAAAAAACCAACTGAATTTGTAAATTGCAAAGCGAGAGGCATGCGTTGGCCTTTACTTAATTATATACAATAATAAAATTTTAGGGTCCCATAGGAAAAATACTACAAAACGGAAAACTTACACGCCAGTTTGGCGCACTGCGAATAGAGGCGATATACTTTTAGTCGAGCGCGGTACTCTGGCTCTTATCGCTCCACTGATCCCACGCGTCAAACGTATAAATTTTAAAATTTTAAACCAGTGAAGACTTCTCTTCAGCGTTATTTGTAGCGCCGCAATTATCAGTGAGAGATTTCGGCGTCAGCAATTTTTTTTCTTCAGAAATGTGTTAGTCAAGAAACATTTTTGCTGAAAAAGTTGTCAAAACCTATTGTCAAGGATTGCTGTTTTTAATGTTTGCAAATTGGCTTCGGGAAACATATACTTTTGTACTAATACTTTTATCGCTGGATTACGTTTCGTGCCCTCATAATAGATGCTATTGAAGCGTTTTTAGGTTACAAGAATTGTTCGGAAATATGTTATTTATATCAACAGACTGTTTTATACATTTACAACAATTTTCTTAAAATATTAAAATTTTTTGTAGTGTCATAAATATTTGTTTTGCCAGCCATTATTATTTTTTTAATACAAACGATTTTTGTAATATTTGACAGGTGGCTAAATTGATGTTTCACATTGTACACTTTGCTCATAAATATTTATTGAAACTGTCTTCGCCATATGTAGTCATAATGGTTTTAACCACCTTAAATATATGCGTCATTCTTAATTAAACTTGGTTACTAACAATTGTTCTAGATGTTTATGAAATAGTCATGTGTCAAACAAATCTTTATATAGGATATTCGTGTCGCGTTATCTTACAAAATGGATTTACAGCATATAATCGTCCAGAAAATAAGGTTTGAATGGTTAATTGTCTAAATGTAAAATTTGGTTGTAGTTTTTTAGTAGGCCTAGTTTTCTAAATATTACACGGCCTTTATTTTTTCATGTACGATCTTCCGAAATGGAACTTCTGCAGTAGTATTTTCAACAAACGAAATATCAAAATATCAAATTAGTTTTGAGCACATAAGGTAATTCCCCAGGTGTGACATAGCGAAAATGTTCAAATGGCCTACAGCTTGAAAATAAGACATTGACGTGAATAAACTGCATACACGTCAATACAGCTTGCAGTACTTAGCCTACTGTATGTGCAACGAGTTGATTACGTTCGGTGTACGGATTCAAATATCGTTAGTGTGGAAATATTTATATACATTCAGAGAAACACGATGTCACTAAACTTGTCTCTCGACTCAGGGAATTAGGCTTACAAATATTCGACACCGCCGCGACTTTGCATATTTCTGGGGCACAATCTTGGGCGCTGAAGTTTTGTACATTTAACTCTGGCAGAAACATTACGCTAGGCCTAAAAGAATACACCATTCTGGAAAAAAAATTATCTTCTAAAGTTAGCAAAACCTGTTGCTTAGGAGTGTAGTTGTTTTACTTTTTATATACAATCTTCGAAAAACCGGGTTGTATTTATCTAGTGTTTATTAGCGTTTATTAACCTCGTACGCCCTTATATAAAGTCTTCGCCTAGGCACGTAACTTGCCACACGTATTTATTCTACGCCAAATTGGTTAACTTATTGTCAATAATTATCTTCATCCAATAAATTAAAACACTCCGAACTATGCTTCTTGGTATTTAAAACTACAATACGCCTGCTAGAAATATGTTTTGAGTCTCCTTAAAATTCTCAAAACGGCATTTTTTATGTTACATTACTGTTCACTTTTTTTTTTACTATATAAATTTAAACGAGTTGCTTACAGCTCTTCGGCCGTTTCGCGCAACCTCGTGTACAACCTTCTCAGACTATATCAATCGCGTCTATTAATTGCAAACCCTCCTACATATTTTTTTCCCTTGCTACAAAAGATCTTCGTCTGTCTCAATTATACGGAAGTTATCAATGTAATGTTTTTTTTCGGCCAATCGTCCTACCCCTAAACCCATCATAAGTTCGTACCATTTAATCGACGTTTTGTCAGTTCTTAATTATGTAGGCAGTACTTTTCATTTCGTTTCTTGATTTATGTATTTGGGATTCTCTCTCCTCTTGACATTCTGCAACTCCGTAAAATATATTAGCATAGTTTCAAGTCTTTTCAGCTCCGTATAAACTTATTGCCTGCGGTGAATTAAATTCCGCAAGCAGAGAGCTGTATACTGTGCTTCGTATAACTTCAGTAAAATCTGACAGCCCCTTACTGGTAATAACTGTTAATATTTTGTGATGTGTGTCACAACGCAAGACAAAATTATAGAGCAAATGACGAAATGGAAGTCTCAGGTAAATTTTAAAACTAAAAAGGTTTTCCGTCGTGACACAGAATATTTTTAAATTATTCCCATAAGTTGCTGAAAAACTTTACTGAAGTGAAGAGATTTTGGTCAGCACGTAACATGTCTTTAACGTTGGTGAGGGGTGACATGATGTATGAAGCAGTGATGGAATGAAGGGATGGGCGAAACGGGAGATCGCCAAGGAATCCCGCCAACCAGCGGTATTGTCCGGCACAATTCCCACATGCGGAAATGTGGGGATCGATCCTGCCGGGCATAGAACCCTAATCGCCTTGGTGGGTGGCGAGTGCTCTAGCCACTGCTACAATCACGTGTTACTGAAGTTATATATGAAACACAGTATACGTACTGTGGCATAGCGCGGCGGCGGCAGACGTCATACAAGACGGCTTAGTGGTTGGTGTCGGTCTTGTATACAGGCGAGGCCCACGTGAACACACGTGGCGAGTGTGTAATTGACTCCGGAAGGAGAGGCCTTGAACCTGTGGATGGATTTACCGCCCGAGTGTGTGTTAGCGTGGTTTAGTAATGGTAGGGGAAGGGGGGATGAAGTGTGTGACGTGACGAGGCGTTGGAAGGCTTGTGCACGCGCTGTCGTGGCGAGGACCTGTGCGTGCTTCAACTTCCTCTCTTCCTTCTCTTCTCCATGCTCTTCCATAGGTTGTTGTCCTATCTATGACTGCACAGTACAGTATTGTTTCATAAAGCAATGCTCTGTTGTTGAGAGCTCAGTCTACCTCGCTCGCATCCACAGAGTGTAGATGGGGTATCATTCATTACTTTGGAAGTTGGCGGCCTCAGGAGGAACACCTGGGGATATTAAGCTAAGGCGATACTGCGGTTGTTCGCCTCTGGCTTACACAGGGGAGAGGGTGAAGGGACAAGACAACGCCCAGTCCTGGACACGGGAAGGTAACATTACTTTAGCACCTCTCCGGCTGGTAATCTAACCCATGACCCTTGCTCCACTGTCCTGGAGCTCTAACCACTGAGTCGAGCGGTCGGATGGGGATTCAATACAATGTTCAAACATATCCTCAATCGATCCATTGTAAAAATAGCTATTGTAAACAAAAATAGTTTTAAATAATATTTCCTGAAGAGGTGTTGTGATTGGAAGTAGGCGCTAGTTACTCATAGTTGTTTCTGTAAGAAATAAAAATTTTACAATTTCGTTATATAAAACTGATGTCGCAGGTACGTGTGATAACGACTGCATACACTATGCTAAAGGTAAAGTATCGAATCGGAAGCGACAGTACAAATACTGCACATATGGTGATAACGCAGGACTTACATGGGACATTCTAATTTGATAAGACGCGTGCGAATAAAAAAATACTTGGCACATGTGTGCTTTCATCAATTTTTTATTGTTTTCTTTTGTGAAGACCGCTATTTTGACGGGGTTTCATGTACTATCAACATTGTTTCACCGTAAGTCGCTCATGCAGTCGGCTTACGAGTGCGTGATAGATAAATAAACGCTGAAAACATCAATTGATTTCTACGCTTTTTTTCGAAGCCAATATGGATAACATACTCAATGACAAGCCTAGATAATGGTGTTTGCCAACTTTATGAGTAAATATTTATCCAGAATTGCTAATTCATTACGCGTGATATCTTGCGCCGCAGTTAAATGCACGAGGTTCCGGCGTCAGAGATTGTGCCTCAGAAGTTCGTAACACGGGAGACAATTTTGTTTAAAAAGTTTGCTAAAACTATTGTCTAGGATTGCTATTGTATAGTTTTCGCAAATTGGCTTCAAGAAACCCACAGTCATAGATTAATGCTTTTAGCGTTGAATTATGTACCACGCCTTCTTAAGGACGCCGCCTACTTGCGAGTTAGAGGGTCAGAAGCGACCGAAACTTAAGGGCGACCGTGAAGCATGCATCAAATGGCACATCGCCTCAACGAGCCGAGCACTGAACTAGAATGCAAGATTCTTGCCGATCCGCTTTTACTAGGGGGTTCTAAGCGGTGACCATATACGTATATTGGTGGTAAGTATAAGTGCGCGTGTTTATCTTGAGTTTTTCATAGATCCAGTTTGTATATTTTGAAAAACGGCAGTCTTAAAAAGCCGTTTGTAGCTATGTTGGAAGGCTTGTTTTTAATGAGCTCGGTGTCTTAACATGACATTGCGTCCTTGTCCGAACTTAGTTTTTTTCGTACATTGGCACAATCGGCACACGTGGAATAGTATCCTAAAAATACATATTTTCCCGCACCTTACAACGCATATGAAGCGCGTGGTATGCGGCGCTCTTAACGCTTTTAACTTTCTAAAGAGGTTAAACAGTACATTTGTGATCTTCGTTAGGAAAAGGGGCTTAGCTTCACAGCGTTCATTTTCAGAAAAGTTACCAAGGCATAGCTCGAACGAAACATGGCTGTTTTTCAAAGATAATGCACATTGAAATCCACCACTGAATAAACAATGAATTAGCATATATTATTTTGGAATACAAATTAGTATAAATACTGTGTTGAAATTTAATTTTCTAGCATGGTTTAAGTTTAAAAAACGCAAACTTTTAGTTTTAAAGAATTAATTAACTATCATAACTGTCTAAATTTGTAATTTATGAACGGGTTAATGTAATGGTTTTGATCAATTCACCCGTTACAGCATTTTCTTCTGTGTCAGAAATTTCCTAAAACCCATTATAAGTTTGGGTGAAGTAGTAGGGTCACTTTTGCCAATGGACAATTACATTAATTTCTGAGATAACGTCTTCTACTGCCAGAAAATTGTGTGCAATGTGCTGTAGCTTGTGAAAGAAGGGAAAATACCCGGACATTTGCGGTTAGCTTATTTATATATTGGTATCCTCTACAAACATATTCGATGGATAAAGACGATGTTTGGTTTTTTTCTTAGGATGCAAACGTTAAAGGTCTGCCAGGCGGTATTTTTCTCGCCCAAGGCCTGCAAGTTCTTGCGCGACTATTTCAACCTTTTTAACTGTTCAGTAGAAACGTCAATTGGAAACGTAAACCAGTCTCCGGACGTAAATAGTTTCTTGAATGCTATTCTTCACCAGACCATTCTGGAATATAAACACAGCGGTATTCTAAATAAAACGTTCTTGTTGCCTGTTACACTAGTAAGGCTCATATTCTTGATTTGGCCGTAGGGGCTTGTCTCAAGCAAATAAAAAAATAAATAGTTTTTCTGGAATAGGATACTTTTTTGTGATCGCCTATTTGAACAAAAATTTGGTAGAAACGTTTATATTATTGAGGCTACAATTGAATGGTGTTACGCAGAAAGAGACCATCCTATGTACATTTGATAAAAAATTGTACTAAATCATTATATATATATTCTCATAGTATAACATAATACTATATTCAAATTTTCAAATAATATACGTCTGTTTGACTTAGTTTTCTTAGCCACTGAAGTTTCAATATAATAATTTAGAAGTTGTTGTCTGCTCTTAACGTTTGTGGCTTGAATGCCGTCTGCATAACGCAATCCAATACTGCCAGAGATTTACTAGCACAAATGCTTGATTATTTTGCTTCTTCTTCACTCGATCTTTCCGTACAGTCAGTATCATTTACTCTTTAGATATCGTGCATCCTATCTTACAGGCCAACTGATGCTAAAACGCACAGTGGTAAGCCATTTTGTACATTTACTTCCAACCGACAAAGCGTTTTTCAGTCAGGTATACTGCTATGAAGAATGTCGCAAATTTTTGTTAAGTGATTAAAAATACAATGCCTTTAAGAACGGATTTAGTACCTATGTGTTGTGTTTAAAAAAATTAATGTTTGCTTCGTTTCATATTTTGCGAAATACATTTTTTCATAGTTGCCAATTTTTAGGTACATGAGAAATAATTGCAATAAAATACATTAAAACGTTATTTGGTCTGGAAATATACAAACATTGTTTGTAATCATACGGAAATAATGCTGTATTTACACAGTTCCAAGCAATTTCTTAACAATAAAATAATTTAATTTTATGAAGTATTTTTTGATGCTTGAGCGGCGCTAACATAAATCACCGCAGTTCTGTGTTAGTGTCTGTCATCAAATTTAACGCTGTTCGCACAACAATAACTTGCGTAACTACATATGAAAACAGGTATTTTAGTAAAACGTATTTATGTGATACTATAACATGCTTGTAAAAATTCCACCTTGCAATTGTTTCCTTATTGTTGACATACAAACAGTGATATGCTGCCGAATACTCTAGTTGTGCGATGGAATTGTGTCGCTAACTCTCCCAATCAAAATTACGTATATTATTTGTATTGATTCAATAAACATGGTTTTATACGAAGTAGCAGTCGGATTGAATAATATCTATTCGTGTGAATTGAATGAACTCTATAAACATGTTTTAGATTTTCTTTTATGACATTTTTTGACCTGTATTCTACGTATTTCGGTTGACAATTTCTCTGTTTTCCACATGAATTCATAACTAATTAAATATTAATTAACTCTGCTTAGTAAGACTTTATCTTCTTTATCGTTCACATACACACAACTCTAGACTATGGAGTTTGTTTTAAAGTTTGACAGCGTGCGTATAATTTTTTACCTTCGTTGTGATTCTTCAATGAGTTCGACAGAAAAAAAAAGTTTTGGTTTCTTTTTGGCTGCAAGTACAGGTATACCGTCACATACTAAATAATATTTCCGCCATTCTGGAATTTAGTTAATGTTATTAGAATCCCTCGATTTCCGTATTCAAAGTCGTTAGTAGAAAATCTCGACGGTGAAATGTACTTTTAATTCATCCGTTCAGTTGCATGACGTATACGAATATATTCTTAACTCGTGTGTTTCACAGTGTGATTGTTTTTTAGCGTGCTGATTGAAGTGTAGGCCCGTAGTCCGTAAGAAGTGTCAGTGGTCCTCAGAAAGTGTGCATGGTTGGTGGCTCCTGTAACGCAGGGCTGTCAATGAAGCAGGTTGTGAGGATGTTGTCGAAGCAGGTCGCGATAGTGATGTAGATCATCGTGGAACTACGTCGCTAACGAGGTTCAAGGTCCACAGTTTGGTCCACAAAAAATGGTGCAAGGGAAGCACGCCTCGTAAACATCACAAATTGAATCTTCGTTGAGCTACCGACAGTCATACGACAATTAGGGTGATTGATTTCTGTCTTCATCGTAATTCTCGCACCGAGCTGTAGTATTGCATACACAAGATTAATGTGTAACGTGCCTTCCTATAGCAGTGGATATTAATTGGAAAAAAAGAAGTGTGGATGTGTAATGATGGTAAATTGTTATTGTTAAGAAAAAATGTGGCTAGTGACCTATCAATATATTCAACATCGCCATACGAATTCAGAATTGCAATCCTTAATTCAATAGATTCATAGTGGCAAGTTTTATTTCAATAAGTGTGAAACCACACGCATTTTATCCTCGGTAGTGGCAGGTGCAGAGAGGGAGGCTGTAGTCTTCCCTCTCCTTATGTTATTTTCCCTACGGTAAGTGGGCATGGCTTTCAGACGGAAGGGATACCACATTAAATAGTTTAAATATAAATAATGGGCTAATTCAATGTGAGGTTATGTTTAAATTGTACGCTAATGTATCGAGACGGTCATTTAAATATAATTGGAAAATAAAAGGGACGAACTGAGTAAAGACGAAATCTGCTCTCTAAGGGCGGGGTTTCGGAAGATGCTCAACGCTGATTGACCGGAGACATCCCCTCGTGTCCACAGTCCCGGGAGGGTGGTTTTCCCGCAAAGACAGAATAGCCGCGAAAGTGCATAGGAGTCGAGCCATTTTGGCCGCGGGTATCGGGGGAGAGCAAATGTCTCCAAGTTAATTAAAAGTTCAACTACGGAGTATGTGCAAGAGATAGTGATGGGATACAACTATGCTTTGCGGTTCGAAGGTGCCACTTAACTATTTGTTACGGGAAATAGGGGTAGCGGTGTGCACTCTGTGATACCATTCGTCGGATATCGATTAGTACAGAACAGTTTAATTCAAAGCAAAGAAGGGCGGCGGTAAGCACCACATGATAGAGTACTTGATATTCTTAACCACTCCTATCGTAAGCGTTAAGATCGTTCGGTTTTATTGCACGCCCTAGGGGAGCAGTTCTCGGTGATCAACAAGCCACAAAAGAAACATTCTGTGACTTTTTTAATTATGTAGGTAGACTTCCACGCATTATCTGTATTGTACATACGAACGTCGGAATGTATTTCAAGCCACAAGCTACAGAATTTTATTTACATTGTTTGTTGCTATATACAGGTACGTATTTACACGATTAAATGTCAATACGAGAAATAATATCCGTCTTTAAAACAGTCCTAAATTCATATATCTGTCTCTCCTTACCCCATAGTTAATTTTTACGCGGCCTGTTGACGAATGTTGTCTTCCTATGTCGCCGTCGCTGGTCGCACCCAACTTCGCATTCTTCCTCACTCGTCGCCACCGACGTCACATGTCGCTCGCGCACTCGTCGAACTCGGGACTTCAACCACGTGAAATCTTCAACTCCCGAGCTGGGGAAAACCGCTCTTAAAAACTCACAAGGTAATTTCGAGATAAACTCACAACGTAATTTCGGGAAAACTCCCCTAATGACGCCGTCGAGAAGAATGTAACAAGGGTGAGGTGAGAGGGGTTCACTGCCGTTTAACAGCAAGGTCTTACGAACCGATGATTATGAAGTGAGGTGAAGGGACAACACAACCATGCCCGAGACAGGGTTCCAACCTAGGACCTCTAACACGGTAGACCAGCGCCTGACTACGCTACGGAGGCCGGCGGATATAACTGGAATATTTCGTAAGTAAACAAGTCCTTGTGCACGGGTAAGCCATTTTATATTCAAGTTCACGCACTGAATCTGGTTGTGGAGATAAGGTTTTTTTTACTATTATCCAAAACCTAACTGTCGCAAGGAGTGGTAAATGAGGAAAGGAGGTCTGCGAAGACTACCATGTTAACGTATTACGAGCGTCCGAGGCGTATACGAGGCGTATAAAGGTGATTCGGAATAAAGTGAGCACTCAAGAAAGCCCTGATTAATTTCTATTTTCTGCCAGTTTATATCTTTCCGCTACATGTAAACATCAACATTGCCACGTGCTTTTATTTACATAAGCTTGCACAATGTTTACATTTACGTTACAGTGCTCCGATAAATTTTAGCTACAATATGTACTCATTAAATGCATGTGTGTTGAATATGTGCTATACTCAGTAGTAATCTTAGTTATAAATACCTGCGAGTAAACATCTTATAACACCGATTTCTCTGCGTCTACTCTAACGGCGCTATTACCGTTACGAATCTCGTAAATGCATGCACAGTATATTCGAACTTTTAAATTAAAACCGCCACTAAAAACACGACACACGCAACTCAAGAATTCAAGTTCCGTTCAGCATACTGCAATGAATGACGACGACGCACGTAAAGAGAAACAATAAATAACGTATTTTCTTAACGTTTGAAACAGGGGGAAAAAATGCTTTTTCTATTTCCAGATACTCAGACTGGCGATCATAAAACATAACAACTTACATTACTAATGACTTCACATAATTTATCAATGATATTCATACACAGTCACTTCTAATACTTTTATATGTGTTTATCAGAAACCCATATTCATTACATAACGGACAAACAAACTGAATGACGCAATTCGCCTCCAAGCGGCGAAAACCTAACTCTGATGCCATCTGTCGGTGAAATTTCAAACTACCTCTGTGGCGCGAAGCACTAGCGGCATGTGCCAACGATAATCGACTCGGTTGCGTC
>PNEQ01000703.1:12823-41357 GCA_003012365.1 Medauroidea extradentata | reverse complement strand
TCAGTAGGTATGTCAGTAAGAACTTAAATAAATATTTTAAAGTACTGTATATTAAATACAGAGAGGTCGTTTGCAATTGATGTTGTTTCACTAATGCTGTATTCAAATAAGAAAATACACGGGACTACATGCAGTTCTTCGCTACCAACCATACAAACAATAATGTAACTGTTGTTAATGTTGGCTTATATGCAGTAACGGCTAGTGATTTTTTTCAAAGGTTAAATCTTTAGTTCTCACTTTATTCCGAATGGCCTATAGTAAGAGCCGTTCCTTAGGCGCTGGTTCTTAAACGCGAGTGCAGTGTTTGATGAGCGCGTGTCAGCTGGCAGTTCTGGTCGAGCACTTCAGAAACTGGCACCGACACGGTGTCGCAGTAGTGTTGGCCCTCCAGCCGGGCTGGTTCCTTCACTGTCTCTGCCACACCTTCACTCCGTTAAGTTAGAGCGCCTCCAGTTGTGCTGAATGTCTTCCTAGTGTCCATCTAATGTCTGCGCGTCCGTCCCGTCCAGCCTGCGTCCTACATCATATCACGCCTCTCGCCCGAGTTCTGTCACATGGTATTACCTCAGGTATAACTACGTTTTAAGGCCAATACACAATTAAATACTTTATTTAGCATTTGACTTTACTTTTCCGTTACTTTACATATTCTCTAGATACACTATTCAAACGTGAAGTTAAAGTAATGGCAGTTAAAAACGACCGATAATCTTTTTCCCGTTATATTTTTTCCGTATAGCGTATGTAAACATTCCAAAATAAACCCAAATTATTGCAGCATTTATAGTATTGTAAAATATTTTCCAGAAAAAGAAAACAGCGATATATACACTGAAAGAAAAATTTTCCAGGAAGTTTTTCCTGCAAAATTATTTTGTAGTATTGGCCACAATATGTTAGTGGTCACAATAGAATGTTTTTGTGGTGACTTCAAAATAAATTTTCATTGTAAATACCCACAAAATATTTTGCAGCTGCCACAATTTTTTTCTGTGTATTGGCGAAACTTACAGTTTACTTTTCTAGTATTTCTCTAACGCTATTTGCAAGGTTTTCAGAGTACATTTATCACAAATTTGCTTAAATTTTCTTGAAATCCCAGAACTGCAAAATAAAATTATGCTTGCAAATAAACATTTTTCATTAAACTGAATGTATAGGCCTACGTACGTATATTGGTTCTCTACAAACGGCCTTCTTGACTGACTGCATGTTTTAAGTTTAACGAAAACTTAAACTCAAGACTGATTGACTTCAGCTTAGCTGACTCCAATTGTGTACGACTCCATAAGGAGCCATGTATGGAAAACTATCGTAAGGTCAAGCTAAAGTTTTCAATTGTGTAACCACCTATGTGGACTGTCCACGTTAACGTGTGCATTAAATGTGAACGCCTGGCTTCGTAGTGTTTTGCGCATCCGAGGTGTAGAACTACGAAACGCTATAAGGGCGACATTACACGTGCATCACGTGACATCACTGTAGCTTCTAGGCTCAAGTCACTGGACTAATATGCAGTGTTCCCGCCGATAGCTCGTTTGTGTAAGAAAATGTATCATGTTATGACGTAATAATAAAGACAAGGTGTATTCCACATTCCTATATCTATTGAAGTATTATGTAACTAGAGTTTCGAGCCTAACATGATCGCAGAACACCAATTTTTGTTATTTTCGACAACGAGATATTACATTTTTAAGGTTTCTAGAGGACGTGAATTGGGTGCAGACATATGTTAGAATATTTGAATGCTGTTTTCAAGCAGGTTTTATTGCCCGAAGACCAACGCTTCCTCCATCCACCCACGCTGCACCCTTACTTGCAAAAGTAATGCAGCATACATACCTTTGCTTCTTTATTTGGCTAGCCTCTTTTTTTCTTGCTGTAATTTATATTACTGAGCTTTATAACTATTTTCTTATGTGACCTGCCCCCTTTGCCGCGTAGAAATGCATCTGACTCTAACCTCTTAAGCCTTTACCTGAAATTATCCTTATGTATCATCGGATTTTTCGTCATACCAACGATCATATTCGTCTAGCTTCCTGCCGATCTTTTTGGCATATTTATTCTAGATCTTGTAAAGAGTTTCATAATTAATTATATTGTATATGGTTAACTGGAGGCTGTGCTGCTCTAGAACTTAGAAAGCCATTCTTTGATGTCTTGGGTCTTGAGACATTCGTTGATGAGACATGCTCATCTGTGTCATCCACTCCATAAGCTTGACACAATGGTGAAGCGTGAAGATTCCATTCGTGTAGCTTAGCCTTGAAGTTACTATGTCCAGTTTTCAACTGGGTACTGTAGTGGATAATTTCCACAAATTTCCTCTTCATTCGAACTCGTACATCAGGAATCAGTCCGAATGTCCACCTTCCTCTTTCAGAGTTGATCCATTGATCTTGTAAGAGGTTCAAGTAGTGTTTTTACTCTCTTCTAGATTCTCATCCTTTGTTGGACGTTTTGCTCTGAATGCTACAGCTATTCCTCCTCTTTTTTTTTATTAACAAGTCGATGAGTATCAGTTGCGATAGTTCTATATGGCCAGCAGGGCAGATCGCTTTCATGCGTTCACTTAATATATGCATATGGATGATTCTGTCATTTCATACTAAAACTCTGTAAATTATGATTGATGACTCAAATGTAGCATACTAAATTATTTAAGGATCTGGAAATTTAACCCCCGTGTGGTTCTTCTAGTAGCCGTAGGTTTCGTAAGGCTGTTACAGCCTTTTCACAGATATGGTCAACATGGTGATGAAAATTTAATTTTTTCGTCCAGTATGACTCTTAAGCACTTGAACTGCTGTACGAATTGTACAGGTTTGTTCAAGAGTCTGATGACCAGAGTTCGTTTAAAGTTGCCTTTTACATCATGGCATTCGTCTTGGCAACTGAGAACTGTAATTTTGTGGCTGTAGCTCAGTTCTCAAGTATGGGCATAACTTGGACATTTTATCTTCCGGTATTCTCCTTGATTGACCTTGTATCAACACCAGTCCATCATCTGCGTAATCATGTATTGTTACTGCGTCTGGGTATTACTAAGCAGACGTCACTCGCACACGTTGATTCGTTTTTGAATAATTTTCTATCGGCCAAAGTTTTCCATACCTCTCGGTGACCTAGGCAGGTTGCAACGTTAACCTTAAGGTCTCTGGCACAGTTGATGATTGTTGTTGATGTTGGCGACAGTTGGATAGGTTACCAAGTGCGTGATGCAGGACTGTCTGTTGAAGGTTGGAGTTGGTGTTTGCTGTAGTGGTTGGTGTCTGTCACGAAAGCATTTAAACTGTCGCTTCCGATGGTCGGTGTTGATGGTGTATTAACGTTATGAATATTGAACTTCAAAGTACAACCAACCAATCAAACTGCAGTAATGTTAAGATAAGAACACATTATTAAGCCTCGTCTTAATTCTAGTTTCCGGAAACACAATTCGGGTCGGAAATGTATTACCAGCTGCGCGCCTGCTCTGAGCAGGCCGTCTTCACTTTATTTTCTTACTCCACAGTGACAATTAGGTTAGTTTAAATTAGGTTACAGTAGTTCAGATTCGTTTAAAGTGTGGGTGAGTAAAATGTTTTTCTCTGTACAAAGGTCGGTATTGTTAGGCTAAGAAACTACGATGACAATAAACACTCGGCACTTCTCCGCGACTCGCGCCTGCACAGAATAGTGCACGCGCAGTTAAAACCAGCCAATAGCATGGTAGACTCATATATTACTTTCCTACTCTTTGGAGAGCCCACAACCTTTCGCAGACGTCCTTCGATGATATGTTAAGAGTATCGATACACTGTTGAAGATGCGATGTATCGATATTTGTGTGAACATTGGTGCACATGTATGTCTGGGCAGTGTGCTCTCTTGGCGGATGTAGTGGCCGGGTAATTTGCGGCGCGCTGGTTCAATTAGACCGTTCTGCAGGGCGGAGTTGTGGCGCACATGCGCACATCTCGAGGTCGCATGCTAGGCTGGGCTGGGCTGGGGCAGGCAGGCGTCCAGTCGCAGCGCGTCTGCCGCGGCGTATACACCGCACATGCGTGCCCTGCCAGCCCGCACACGTGAGTACCACGTGCTTCATTCTGCACCCACATACCTCATTTCTATACTAGCTGACTGTCTACGGTGCCAGACGTCATGGGTTCGAATCCTGGCTCGGGCATGAATGTTGTGTTATACCTTCGCCTCACCTCAACCTCATCGACTCTTTAAGAGGGCGTGGTACATAATTCAACGCTACAAGCATTAATCTATAACTGTAGGTTTCTTGAAGCCAATTTGCGAATGTTAAACAATAGCAAGCCTAGACAATAGTTTTAGCAACGTTTCAAACAAAATAGTTTCCAGTGTTACGAACTTCTGAGGCACAATCTCTGACGCCAGAACGTTGTGCATTTAACTGCGGCGTAAGAGATCTCGCGTAACGAATTAATAATTCTGAATAAATATTTACTTATAAAGTTGGCAAATACTATTTATCTAGGATTGTCAGAGTATTTTATCCATATTGGCTTCGGAAAAAAAAAGAACTCTTAATGTGCAAACTTATATCGAGCGGACGACTGGAATACTCAATCGTCAATAAAATCTGAACTACTAATCAAAATTCGATGAGATTTTTTTGCCGTGTAGCTATTTTATCAGCGCACGTTTATTTATGTAGTACTTTGCGGTAGCATGCCTTAGGTATAAAAAAAAATTTAAAAAGTATTTTTAAAAAATTAATTCTTGAAACCACAAAATTAAAAAAAAAAAATTAAAACTTTCATTTTTATAATATTTAATATGATAACCGAATTTCGAAAATACTGACGTTTTATTTTGAAAATAATTTTAACATCCGTAAACCTCTCTCGCAAAGATTTTCGGTTAGTGAAATTATTTTCAAGCTGTAACTTACTGGCCATTCTTCCTTTTTTGTTTTATTGTGGGGTTTTCTGTAATACGGCAACATTTACCCGCAATTGTGTATGTCCAAAAAAACTTTGATGTTCATAATGCGAACCCATTGCAGGAATAGTTCAAAGATCGCTTTTGCCGATCTTTTATACAAAAAAAATTAAAGCAATGTAGTACTGCAGAGTTTCCATGCGTATTTTAAAATTATGTTAATACTTTGCTTGTTCATTTCCACATACACAAATTACGTGGCTTGTTCATTTTCAGATGTACGATCGCATCAAATCACTAATTTTATCGTGAAACACGTATTTAACATTATATCTGTGTAGAACAAACAGTATTCCATTTATGACACAAAATCACCGTGTGATAGCATAGCGTGGTAGTAATGGCGCTTGTGCAGAGTATTTTTGAAAATAGGTTTGAGGCGCCTCCCCTCCCAATCGTTTTTTTAATGCAGCAGATTCTTTACTCATGTGCAATTTTATCAAAGAATATAAATTTTTGTTATCGTTGTAACTTAATTATTTGAAGTTCCATGTGTAAATCTATTGTCACTTACCAAACATGTGTATTGAAAATTCTGCTCAAGAAATAATGGCAGTGTCCTGAATTTCTAATAAAATTGTTCTACGAATTAAATGGCTCTTGATTGAGACTTTGTAACTACTGGTACGCAATAATATTCCATTACAAAACACGTTGCTTATTAATTATGTATAGTATTTTACTAAGTCCGTTTACACGCGTGCGAATATTGTGCACGGCCATAGAACGAGCGAGTTTTTTTCCAGAGTGTGCGTTCAGTGCGTGTATTGTTCTTTTCACTCGCTGATGTCTGCTACGGGAGTGTGACCGGAAGTTCGAAACTGAGGAAGATCTCGCAATAAGATTCCGCAGTTCGGAATTTCAACTCAACAATACCGTTCTGCCATAGTGAGATAAAGGTTTCGAAATTTAGTAAGTGAAATTCGGCAATTCGAAATAATCTCGTAAGATGTTGAGAATCTACCCCAAGGGGTGGATATACATTGCGAAACATCGCAACTTATTACGGTTACACAGTTAAAAACTTTATTATTTGACTTAAACGACTGCCTTAACGATAGGTTTCAATACATGGCTTCTTATGGATTCGGCAAAGCTAAAGAAGCTTTAACTTTATGTTTTTGGTAAACTGGTAACCTAAAAGTCAAAGTTAAGATGGCCGTCTACAAAGAACTAGATGATTTGTATGTAAAAATGAAAAAATGATTATTTCTAGGTATCCTTTTTACATTTCAGTGCTGAGATTTCGAGAAAAATGTACACAGAAAATCATGTAAATAGTGTCAGAAATATTCGTAAATATTCTAAAAGTTTTGTTCGTAGGTAGCAGATTTGTTTTCCTGCCAAAATGTAATAAAATATTGTAATAATTAGTTTTTTATTTTGTTAATTAATTAATTTTTTCTTGGAATATTTGCGTGGTATGCTATTATGAAAAATATAGTACGTTGATTTATTACACGATATTTTCGCGTTTCGGAAAAAAAAAAAAGATTCTGTGTTGATTTTCAACGGCCATTACTTTTTTTTACGTTTGTATTGTGTATTGGGGGAAATGCTTAAAATGTAACGGAAATGTAAAGTGAAATATTAAAGTATTCAATGTTGTATAGGCCTTTAGTGGCATAAGTTAGTCGACTAATCGAACCACGCTGATAAGTACGAGATGAGGACCTGTTTGCTTACGTTATCTCACTGTTAGTGTTGCCTGGAGGAGGTTGCAGCCCGTGGCCCCGCGCAAACCTCAGTGGCGGGAAACTGTTTCAGTGGTAGCCTACGTGGTGTGGTGGTGTTTCTGTGTATGTTTGTGTACGTTTTTTATTTTTGTGAGACTGTCTACTTTTTGTTTTGTTCGTTTTTGTCGTGCTTGTGTTCATTTTTGTTGCGTTTGTGTTCATTTTCTTATTGTGTTTGTGCAATTTTTCATGCATGTTCATGTACGTGTTTGTATACATTTTAGTGCACGTGTTTTCCCCAGTAGAGCAGAGTTACTTTAGTAAAGGGGCATGCTATATCAAATCGTACAAAGGTTTCTTGTCTGAAGATCATTTCCACGTATACATTTTTATCTCGTATTTTTTGTGTTAATTTGTAAAAATTGGGAAAGTAAAACTTTATGTTAAAATTACATGTTTTGCAAAACACGCTACACATTTTCAGACTGGGATGACAACGGGTTCATACTAAATTAATTAGGGCTATAAATAGTTGTAAGCTTATATCTGGGCATTATATGCACAAAGTTTTTGTGTTTGCCATCCGAATGTCTGTTTCTCAATGTTTTCCGAAATCACTCGGGACACTAATGTAGAACAGGTTCTTTAGGCGCCCGCCTGGCTGGCGCTCGAACTGCGTGCATGGTGTTCGGAGTTTTTTTCTTAACGACCAGTGCATGTGCAATGCTCATCTACGTAAGGAAAACATACTTCAGACTACTTGTGAATACAACTTTGCAGTCACCACACACATTGAAAGTATTTTTTTATCCCTCAAACTTGGCTGAAATCGGCTTTTTCAGACAGTTATTCCTCAAGATATATGCACCGGATTCTTTCAAAATCGAAGTTTACAAATACATTCAGCTTTGCTACAGTGACGGGTTCAATTACATTATAGAATTGCCGCTTAAAGTTCGATTAGACTTTTAACGATAAAGTGAGCACTGGCAAAATTTTTCTTACAGCCATTTTGCAGTCATGTTTAATATTTTTCACCTGAAAACTTCCCTGAAACTCAAAACCAGTGTAAGCGTTTCACAACTAATAAAACTTAACATATTTGGACCCAATAAAATAAAACTTTTGGACATTATAAGTGTTGGGGAGTGCTCAGTTCAATGTGAACAGGCTATAGTAAAAACGTTTGAAGACTGGAACTCTGCGCGCCCGTTTACGACTTTAGTCCTAGAGGCGTTATCTCGATACATGTGCCGGTTGGCGTCATTCGTAACGTCTCATTGTATTGCCTGGATGGCGCTCGAACTGCGTGCAGCGTGTTCGGTTCGGAGTTGAAGTTTTTTCTCACGAGCAAGTAAACGTGCATCCACAATGCTTGTCTACGAAAGTGAAACACACTCCTGACTAATTGTAAATGTGGCTTTCAAGACATCACGCGCATTGGAAGCATTATTTTAAAACTTTCAAACTTGGTTAAAATCGGTTTTTTCACGCGGTTGTTTCTCAAGAAATGTGTAACAGATTTGTTCGAGTTTGAGGTCTACAAGTACATTGTACTTTGCTGCAGTGACGCGAGTATTAAAATGACGGGTTCATCGCTTAAAGTTCCACAAGAAAAACGTTACAGCGGGGACATTGCGTGTGCGCGTTTACCACTCTGGACGTAGAGGCGATACTCAATGGCGATATCACAATACCAGTGCCGGTGTGGCCGGCTATTTGTACCCCCGTGAATGCCGCCCGGTGTAACCGGCTTCGCTCGTAACGCCTCATCGAATTTCGTCTCACGCACACAAACACACCCCTCACTAAGTTCACTTCACCTCAAGGGACGTAAGGGAAGTAATAAGTTTTATTCCGGTAGAAGAAGCGAGGAACTTTAAACAAGTTTTTCTTTTCTTCTTCTGTTAACATAGTTTTTTTTTCTTCTAACTTTACGAGTAGGGGTGTGTATCGTATGTGCTGCGGGCCAGGCGTGGCCACGTGTACTCATTAGACTGTACGAGTTAATTGTGGTCAGTGTCTGGTCTTGACAGTTGAGTACGGCTTGTTAATTACTCGTCAGACATAAGTGCGAGATAGAGCATGCAGGCGGGGCAGGTATCCACCGTTTCGTATTACTTCTGTAACACATGACAGCTACTTACCGCTAGTCACGACGTGGTAGCACGAACATTTCTGTGACAACATCCCCTTAAAATCGCTGTAGTTTCTTGTAACATGTATGACTGGGATATATACATCTGACACTACTTAGCTGTCTGGAGACCAATAACCTGTACCAAATGTTACAATAGCGGGATTCTTATTGGCTCAGTCAAATAGGGTAACAGCACCGCGTACAAGCGAAAGTCAGGGCGCTTAAGGGCGCGGTCTACCGCAATTTTCATCATCATTATTTTATTTTGTATTTGTACCAGATATTTTTTTCTTGTTTTAGACACAAAATTTGACTAAATTTGGCTCTTATGAAATTTTTTTATCTCTCATAGTTTTCGCGTAATGGCTTGTTAGTCATATTTTGCATTTTTCCGTTTTAACGACTACACTAAAACCAACTGATATACCAAACTCAAAAAAATCACAGTGGATAAACACATTGCAGGCTACAATGACATGCTCATAATATTAAAGAATAAACATTATTTGTATTTAAAAAAAAAAATTGAACTTTTGAAATTTTTATTTTCAGTTTCAACAATGTTTTTAAATCACTTAAAACTTATTTATCTTAGAAATCTTCACACGTCATAAAATTAAAAAAAAGTCATATTAAAACTTAAAATGTAATTTGATAATCTACAAGAAAATCAAATAATAAATTGCATAGTAATATGTAAACTTAGATTTGTGTGACAATTTTGTAAGCAAGATTTGTCGTGTTTTCTTAACAAATTTCCAGGAAATTTGTGTATTATTAGTTTGTACGTAAACTTAGAGTAATTATTGTGTTTTTGATATACGCTCATGTATACCGGGTCCAGTGGAAGAGAATGCAGAGCTTGTCTTAACTGCGCCCAAGGTAAATAAAGACAAAATAAATAAATAAAAAAGTGCTCACTTTATCGCGAACCGCCTATAGTCAGTAGTATGCTTAGTTTTCAAGTAAAAAATAAAAAAAAAAAGTAGAAAAAAAGCTTTTAACAAAACTAAGGACTTTAAACTACAAAATCTATGAAAATTTAAACCATTTTTATTAGTTATCTACCCAGAGCTCTGTAATAACCAAATTGTAAGAATACTTGTATTTTAATTCACAATAATTGTAACATCAATAAACCTCTGCACGAGAGGTTTTCCAATACTAAAATTATTTCCTAATTAAGATGCCTGTACTTTTGAATTTAGGTTGTTTTACAACTCTGGATGTTGTTATACTGATAGTTACAAAAATAATAGTTGTCAATTTTTATAGATGTGGGCCCGTACTTCCCTAAAAATATTTTTTAATGGTTTATTCAAAACAAAACATACTACTGACTAGTGCTGTATAAATATACGTCCTATAATAAAATTTTTACTCGGCAAAAAAGTCCCATTGTTTTAACACTTGTAGTTCAGATGTTATCCTCGATTATGTATTCAAGTGATTCGCTCGACATCTAATCTCTTCATTCCCCGTAAGTGTAAAATATTACATTTCTTACATATTCAGTGCTACGCAAAGTTCGAGGGTTATGTATTTTTGTAGACCTGTGTGCGGCGGAAGGACACGGTGTGCAGGAAGAAGGAACACGGGAAGTTTTCAATGAGCCATGAACTAATTATAGTACAGGGTACGTGACGGCGCTCGCCGACAGTCAAAATAATGTTGAGACGTGCTAAGTATAGAAAGGTCGATGCCGTGGCGCATGCCACTAACCCTCTCAACCCCTTTATAGCTATCGACTACTTTCGATCTGCAACCACATGCACAGTGGCCCATCCTCCACGAATTCCTTCCTCCCTCTTCATCCCTGGGGTAGCCCGTTTTCTTGGAACTGTTCGTCGTTTCGCATCTGTTACGAGAAGGACTAACTTCACAGCTTCCTTCCTGGTAGCGATACTAGTTTCATCTGGAAACAGGCACTGCAAAACTGTAATAAAGATGTTTTTTTTTTGTTATATACAGTTATTTAAGAACCCGTACCATTGATGTTAAATTTTTCTTCATGTCTTCCTGAATCAAGATTTTAGCTAGATTTTCTCATGTGATAATATGTCTATATTCTAGTTTAACTTCCTCGACTTGTATCTGAAAATAAGACAAATAATGTATTCAAAATTAAAAAGAATAATTATTTCTTGCCATCCATTTGATGAAAACCATGTACCAATTAGTAACTTCATTAACTGTAATGCTCTGATGAAGATATTTCAAGTAACGCCTCTTGACTATTGAGTTATGATACAAAAAATTATTATTTTATGCTGGAGAAGTGATAACGCCATCATGAAGAATACTTTCGACATGATGTGTTCGTATGGTCACTGCTGGGTACTCTAAGACTATATGTAACAATTTGAAACATTCGAATCTTGCTACTAGCAAGTTGACTTGCCTACCTCGCATTTTACTGTTTGCTGATGCTGATTCGGTCCTACATAAAGATGACTATGTTGATTTTACTCTCTGTTATTCACAATGTTGCTGTACTTACTTACTTACTTTATCTGAATGTTTGCTGCTTTCACGTGCTTCTGCTTGATTACGTTGGTCGATAGTAAGGATATATGTTCGACCTACTCAAGCGGCGAGAGATTGCGGTTTGCATTAACGGTCGACATGAAAAATACCGCCCGTACATGTTTAATTGAAAATACAATTATTTTAAAATGTAGCCTATATATGTCCGTGCATTTATTTTAGCATACGAAAACCCTAAATAGTAACTATTTTCATAGGAATTGCTCTTCGTTGAAACGTTGTTCTTTTTGATAATGGTTAGTGTACAAATAATTCTGCTAAACGTGATTTTTTTTTACTTGTGTTCTTTTCGCTTGATGAAAAAGCGTTGATACAAAATTAACTACGAAACTAGATTACTGGTTACAAAAAATCGTAGAATCATTATAGCTGTTTGAATTATAAATTGTGTTAAAGGAAGAATGCAACATTAAAAAGGCTATTTCTGTTAGATTAATTTTTAAAGTGATGGTTGATGGTGCGTATCAGATGTACGTGTGCCATGCCACGTGTAAACTTTGTGCTTGTACTTTCCCTTGTTGTTCAAATTGATAGCTTAGAAAGTCAGTCTGTCTTATTAAATGTTGCGTTATTTTTACGACAGTCTATGCAGAGGTCCACGAAGTTATGCCTAATGGCGTGAATGAACCGTAAATGTATGTAGGGGCCATTGATTTTCGCGAAAATATTTTTGCATCAGTTTGTTTCATTGTCTCATGTGCACATCTGCAGCTCTGCTCTGTAATTATTGGCAGGTGTCTTTGTGCTGGGACGTCGTCTCATTTGACTTTGTCGATGATAATAATTAGAGATGATGGTATATCGCGGGAAAACTTATCTGTTCGTTGGGTTTCAACACACGTTCAGCTTACCAGAAGTTTACTGACTTTAGCTTGTCCTTGGAATTGCTAACCCTATTTGACTGAGCCAGTAAGAATCATGATATTGTAATATCTTATCCCTGTTATTGGTCTGTAGATAGCTACGTTGTCAGAAATGTATCACCGAATCGTATATGTTGCAAGAAACTACAGTGTTTTCAAGGGTATTGGCACAAAATATTTTCGCGATATACCATCATCTTTAATCATAATAATAATAGCCTAATAATAATGACAATAATAAGGGGATAGCTGTTAGCGCATTGGTTAGAGCAATCTCCTCCCACCAGGCGATCCGGGTTCGATTCCATTCGGGGTCTGCCCCCGCATTTTCTCATGTGAGAATCGTGCCGGACGATGCCGCTGGTCGGCGGGTTTTCTCGGTTATCTCTCGTTTCTTCCGCCCCTTCGTTCCGTCGCTAATCCCTAGTCACATGTCACCCATCACCAGCGCTAAAGACCTGGATGTATAGGGCTGACCAAAATATCTTCAATAGTAAGGTTACTGCATGTCTTTGTTTGCGGATGGAGACCCCAGACGCGTCACTTTATTATTGCTTCAGCGCCTTCCTTGGGGTGTCAAGTCAGAATCCAATTGCGAAAAGCCGTCCTCTGTAGCGTAGTCGGTTAGGCGCCGGTCTACGGTGTGAGAGGTCCTGGGTTCGAATCCCGGCTAGGTGTTAAATGTTGTGTTGTCCCTTCACCTCACTTCACCCCAATCGGTTTTCAAGACCTCGTTAAGAGGACTGCAATACCCTCTCACCTCACCGATTACGAAAGCTGCACGAGCTTACAGTTGTGTTGAATTCTAGTAAGTGCCCAGAAGGAAACACGAATGTTTCGGATCCCTACCAGTCACTAGAAACCCGGAAATTTCGCGATTTCAGTTGACGAGAGGTTGGATTTCTAACGCGTGTATATGTTGGTAACTTTTTCGATTGGGCCATTGTTTATTAAGCTTGTCCTAGGCTTGAGGAAGCTGAACTAATTGCGAACCTGTATGAAAACACTCGTTTAATCCCGTGCTACATTGCTAAATGTCTTACTCCCTGGGGCAACAGCCAATGAACAAGTAGCTGAGGACAGAGTGTACACAGGGGTATGAAGTCCGGCCGGCACGTTGTTGAACCCGCAATATTTCCTGTCTCTACTAATCACTGAATATGAATAACAACTGCAGATGTGCACGTAAATCATAAAAACAAGCTAGTGCGAAAATATTTTCGCGAACATTATGCATCCCTATAGTACGTGTGTTTCTAGAGACCGGGAAAATTCGCGGGTTCTTTGACCTGTTGGTAGCCTCCAAGAATATGCGTGTACTCGAGCAGACAGCAGATATTTTTAGGCTACACGCTGACACAGCCCCAGACTAAACAATAATATATACGTGAAATGACTTGGCGACTAATTTGATACGGGCTTGGCTCCTGCGTGTTACGGCAAGTTTCCTGCTGGTCTGGCTGTCGACTAGCAGGACAGCCGCCTTACGCTAATTGGCGGTAGGCATTTCCTCCATGTTGCTGGTCAGCGAAGCCATTTTGCTGGCGTGTGTACTGAATTCGTCGTCCTACCGGCTATTTCGTATTTGTGTCCCTAAATGTTTGGCTGACACAGTAATGTCACATAATCGGTCCTGCATTTAGTTACTTATTATAAAAGTTTCTGAAGGTCTCAATGAGGTGAAGGGCCAATTATGACAGTGGCAGGAACTTACAGTTCTTTCAATTCTAGCGCGTATACAAAAGAAAACACGAATTTTTTCGGGTGTCTATATTTTACTTGTCTGTTGTTTCCTACGAGACCTGACTCATGGAAGGAGGTATGTTTTGTTATGCTGACTTCTCCAACACGGATGTGCAGCAACCAGCAAGTTGTATGACAGTATGTTGTAGTGGCTAGTGCTGCTCTGTGGTTAGCTGTGGGCGGCTGGAGAGTCTTTGCCAGGATACGTGCTGACGTACTGTGTGTGTGAGTCACTCATGCGACGTACGAACCACTCCCTACACGGCGTGCTCCGAGCCTTCTTCTATCCCTCCCCCCTCCTCCATCATCCCATACACAGCGAGCCCTTCCAACACACATTGCCGGGTTGCTGACCGCCGTAGCGAAATTGATTTGTTTGGACGCTTGCCACGTCCTCGAGCAGTACATGACCTTGGAAGAGGAACACGGGGGTAAAAGGGGAAGGAGTCGGCCAGTCGGAAACATGCAAAAATATGACTTTAACAAGCCATTACGCGAAAACTATGAGAGATAAAAAAATTTCACAAGAGCCAAATTCAGTCACATTTTGAGTCTAAAATGAGAAAAAAATATCTGGTACAAATAAAAAAATAAAGAAATGGAGATAAAAATTGCGGTAGACCGCGCCCTTAAGGAACCATCCCAGCATTCGCCTAGAGTTACTCCGGAAAACCATGAAAATTCGAAATCAGGATGGCTGAAACCGGAAATCGAACCCGGCCCATCCAGGATGAGAGCCGAGTTGCTCCACTACACTACTCACGTAAAGCTTTTTTTTTACCCGCTGGAAGAGGGAAAACGGCAGTAGTTTAGACCAATTAAGTTCAACGCACTTTAATAATAATACCGTCCGTCTTTAAGCTCAAAACAAGAAATTAACATGGCGCTGGTTTTTTGATAATTTTTTTTTTTTTTTTTTTTTTTTTTTTTGGCGCGGCGACCCTACGTCTTATTTATGGAAAGTAAAATAAGTTTTAGTTCTTCTGTATGTTTCTCTTTCAAGAATCAGATTTGAATTTTTCTAGCTGCAGGAGAATGAAATAAAATGGTGTTTATGGACATTTTGAGAGGTCGAAAGAACATGTGGTAGCCCTCCCAAGCCGCTGAACCGTGTGCAGAACTTCGGCGTAAGTTATGTCTGCTTACGAATAGTATCGAAAGAACGTCACACGTCTGTATACACATTTCAACTCGTCCATTTATATCTAAAGTTTATTTTTCCGCTTCCGAAAGTGTATTTTTTGCGATTTTTCTTTAGGTAAGAAAATCTTCGTACAGAATCTTTTTAGACCTATAGGTTGGTTCAATATACCTTCATCTTAAATATTACGACATAAATGGAGGGTCACCAGTGAATCGGGCGTAGGGGCTAAGAAGAAGCGTGATGCGCGAGCTGTGTCGTCCTTACCACTCCCCCACTTCTACTCTGTCCACTCTAAGGTTACAGCATAATTAAATATTTCTAACAAATTAAATCAAAGCAGTTGAATTATATCTTCATTCCTCACTGTGATTGTGTCGTAACACAGTTACCTTGTATTTTCTAATATTTCAAATGAAATGTAGGCTATTCAAAAATGTATTGCTATTCACTTGAATGAATTAGCTGCAACCTTAGAATGGATAGAGTGTAGGACTCGAACGCTCAAGACACGTTAACCCAGCGGTCATATTTACACCCACCACACCCCGCCGCCACAAAAAAAAACACTCATGTTTAATATTGCCTCTATAAAGTGCTTAACATAACATTCAAAACAGCTTCAAACGCACCAGTTATAGGCCCTCCCAAGTCACCATTGACTAAGATCTGGAGTAGTTTAGGATGTAGGCCGCTCTGTTTCTACTTGCCCGCGTCATGTTGCGTCACGACTGCCCTCTAGCGGATAAACCTGTCAAGCAAGCTGCCGCGATGTATTACGAAACCTGGAGACAAACTTGGAGCGATAACACATATCTGTTGATATGCCTTCTGCTGTGTGTATCTTTGTTACACATCTGCGGGGTTCCGAAATCCTCAACAGAACTGTGATCTAATTCCACACAGAATATTTGTACGTTTGATACATGCCCATCGCCAGAACTTTATTTATTCGGCACACGCGTACACATGCATACGACATTAATTAATATCTCATAATGCAATTTAAATACATTTTACTGGGCATAAACAAATGAACGTTCGAAAATGTAACGAACCCGTCTTTGTTGCCGTAATAAAATTATTAAAGTAAATTTAGAACTGCAACTTAACACGAAAATGTTCCGTATAATTAATACATAATATTTGAAAATGCTATTTGCTATTAAGATGGCCGCCTGGGTTGGCGCGTTCGAAGCCTAGAAGTGCGGAAGCAGTAAGGACGACACAGCTCGCGCACAACGCTTCACCCTAGCCTCTAGGTGCAAGTCACTGAACTATCTATGAGTAGAGGTAGGCCTACGTCAATTTCGCGGATTCATCTGGCAGCAGCCTAGATTTCTCAGTCCTGTACACGCACTGGACACAGTTAATTATTCATTGGTTTATAACCGCACAAGCTGGTAGCACGCGATAGCTCTAGGAATTATTTCCTTATTTACTACTGACCTGCAGTAGTCAAATGCGTTTCGTGACAACTGCCTGCTAATCACATACGTGATAGTGAAGTATACTTTTTTGGCCTTCAACCTGACCTGGAATGTCGACTATAAGGCATGCGGTGGTGACCCTATCAGTTTATGACGAAATTAAAATTTTTATTTCGAATACAATGTGCGTAGTGGAAGGTAAGGTAATTAGCTAAGTCACTATTGCATTATTTTCAGCAAACTTTACCAATTTTCGAATTAGGAATAGGTTAAGAACAAGTCACCGTGCTTAATGACACGGGCTGTTAAAAAAAGGTCGGAGAGTCCGTGTATTATTGCTGTCCATTGTTTGGGCAGTAAATGTGTACCGTGTCCACAGCTTACCCTACTCCCTCCTACTCCCCCATCACTTTACCAAATAGTTAACGCAATGATCCCCTTTTTCTGCTGTTTTGATAATAATTAACTTTTTAAGCCTAAACGAAAGCATATATAAAACTTGGTTAAGCAGTTTTGTTTAAAATGTGTTTTACAATGTTGGCTAATTTGATCAAGACATTAAATACTATAGTTCTAGCTAATTATGTGACTAATTAAATCTTTTCGAAACCGTATAATGCCTTGTCTGAAAAAAACTGTTACGGCCGAAATCATTTTAAACAAAAACTGCCAAACAGATTTGTCATATCTGCTCTCGTTTTAGTTTAAAATAACAATCATTGTAAGTGCAATAGAAACAGATTGACGTAACCTTGCGAGTATGATTATTAGTTGACAAAATAGCAACGTTGGCTCAATAATTACACATTTGTTATGCATATTTTTTAAAAGAAAAAGTACACTAATAATTTTCCTTTGTGTTTGTACAAGGTCTCTCTTCGCGTTCTCTCTTTCGCTGTGTATGTGAAGTTTGTAGAGAGATTTAAAGCTGAACGTTGCGCTATGTGCAGCTCATACAAAACGAACATTGCACATTATTGTTTTTTTTTTAACTGGTAGTTATGTAATGATTTATAACGAAGAAAATTATATTGTGCTTTTTTTCTTGTAACAAAGATATATTACTTTACAAAAAAGCTGTTAGTAAACATATTAGGCATACTAAATGTTTAATTACAATATATCCTCAGTACAGTTTTATTTTCTTTGTAGTAAATACACATATTTTTACATGACTGCCTGTAGCAATATCTGCCACAAATATGCTTTACAGTGGTCTTTGTCGTAACAAAATTGGTGTTGTGTCAAAGAAAAGATATTGTTAAACTTTGACACAATTTAAATCTTTCGGTCTGCTGACTACAGGGACGCCATCAAGTTCTGTGTTGGTAGCCCTGATGCTGCTGTGTTGGTGACTATGATGTTACCGACTAGGGTTGGCGGCCTTGCAACAGTTTCTTCGTTCGTTATCGTAATGACGGTGCGTTAGTTATGAGGAATTCTTGTTGTCATAGTGCATGTCAAATGTCCTCATCCTCGCATATTTCGTGCTACAATATAGTCTACTAGATAACAGCAAAATAGTGTGTTTGACGGAGCTGCTAGTGAGGTTATCTATGATGTGTTGCAAAGCGTACTCCCGCTCCAATGTGACGTCAGTGTGTGTTGTTCTAAACGACCGAGGGGGCCGAGGTTGGCGCAGTGGCTAGAGCACTCGCATCGCATGAAGGTGATCCGGGTTCGATCTCCTGAATCTTCGGATTTTTGCATGTGGTAATTGTGCCGGACGATGCCGCTTGTCGGCGTGTATTCTCGGGGATCTCCCAACTCTTAATTCCGGTACCGCTCCATACTCATAATTTGACACTCCTGGTCAGCGCTAAAGACTTAGAAGTGAAGTGCTGACCAAAATACCTTCAATCAGTCAACCAAATGACCGAATGCAAATGCAAGTACGAGTACTCCTAGCGAGCATGTGTGAACGCATGTTCGATTCGTACTCTCGGGCAAGGAGTGTGGTGGCGTTCCAAATGAAGAGCTTGCATAAAACACGCAAGGGTTTGTAAGAGTGAGTACGAGTGCGAATTATTTGGAAGACAGACGTAGTGGGTGCAAGATGTGCCTCAGGAGATGTGGCCTGCAACATGTGCGCTCTGTGGCCTGCTGATAGTAGCACAGTGTAATGACGAGGGGGGAGGCAATGTGAAGGGCGAATGGAGGGCACTCGCGCCTAGTGAAATGAGCTGAATGAAACGTTTAATTGCCTCCGAAAACGGTCCATTTAACACGGCGCATAAAAAAACATTACTCTCCACAGCTGGATGGGACTGGGAACGTGTCCGTTCTAGCTGTGAGAAGATGGTCTGTGGAATAGTTCCCTCTGTGTGTAGGAATGTTACCCATCGTTTCCGCCTTCCACAGGATTGTGAATTACATTCTTCCGCTCACTTCCACTGGATCTTGTAGTGGGTGACGAGGAAGTATCGTGTTGCACGGGTAACTTACCATTTCCCAAGCCGTGGTTGGCTCAGAACCGGGTAGATACAAGTGCAGATGTTTCATTACAATCTTCAGTTATAAATCAGGCAATGAATATGTGACTTAATGTGCCGATTACACCACGTCTTTATGCCTCAAGTCGTTTCGCCAAGAATGAAGGCAAAATTACTTGAGGCAGGACAATTTGAATTACTTTTATATTTGACAGGAACAACCCCGTTATAGGTAAAACAATTTTAGGCACAACGACGCGCTACCAATATGCCAAGTGAAGAAAATAAGACAATAATACCAATATTTGACGAGGTTGTGTGCCAAATTACGCTTTTACTTGATAGAAAAAAAATTTATTCCCAGTCCTGAAGGATATGCTTTTGTTTTGGGAACTCTGACTAGCTATGGCCCGCGACTTTGTTTTCGTAAAAATATGCAATTATATTTTCGAATTTTTTTAAAGTAGAAAAAAAATTATTTACAATGAAGTATTCGGTATAAAAATTTTCGCCACATCAAATTTTGTTTACGTAACAGTATTAATACTGATAAAAAGTTACGGTATTTTTTGTTTTGTTCTGTAAAATATTCTGGAAACATTTTTTTTTTTTTTTAATTTTGATCTGTGAAAAGTTTTTAAGGGTCATTAATGACCGTTTTTGGACAACATTTTTTGGGTACCCTTTTCTGCCCCCTGCCAGTTTCGCCCCCCCCCCCCAATCTATATGTAAATTTTTTGTCAGAAACCTTAGCGGGCGCCTGCACAACTCAACAAAGCGCATTCGGACGAATGGCATAAGAACTCACATGTGTACATATATACATACATACAGATAGCATATACATATATTTACAAAGAAGCTACCTAGTGTTTGACGAACAATAACGATAATGTTGGCCAGTTTTTATACGCTTGGTCAAAGATTGTTGTAGAAGAAAGGTTGCACACAAGCGACATTAAATAAGTGGAAATAATAATAGTAATAGTAATGATAATAAGTATAAGAAGAACACTGCTAATGGAGTAGTGATCCAATTTTATTAGAAAGGGGACGGAGAGGGGAAAAAACCTTGCTAAAATCTCCTGTGATTGTGGGTTGTGGCTTATAAGTATTTCATTGTACCTTTTGATGCGTGACCATTCGCGTATGTACAGGTAGCATCGGGTTAGACGTAAACACGAGCGTTGTTGCTTCATCGACACGACGCGGGTATAATACAAGATAAACATAATAGCTTGTCGAGTTAGTACACAGCCGTGAGCAGACCGCCCTTTGTGCATTACTTCCATGGGAAAAATATGAACTATTGTTGTATTAACGTAACCACGTGCTTTACAATAAGTGTGTCAAACCTCACTTCGACGCAAAAAATAATTAGTTTATTTAACAGAGTAGATCCTAGTAATTACAAAGGAACCGTATCACTGACAGTACGAACATTGCTGGTTTACATAACGTTGAATTGTAACGTGAATCCTCACGTGACGTATGGGTATTTGGACCACCTATGATGCAGAATAGATAATTATACAGAATATAAACTGGGCCGAGGTAAGCAGAAGGGAACAAACCCACAGTTCGCTGAAACTGGAATAGTCAAGGTTGAAGTTAAACGAATGTATGTATACCTACAGTAAACAGCTTTTCATGTCTCTTGGTTTTATTAAAATATTATGATTTTAGATTTGTTCTTTTCATAGGATATAGTTTGGCCGTCCTTCTGTTGTTATTATTTTCCAAAATAAAGTAACTTACTTAGTGTGTTAGTTCCGTTCTGCTAAATTCCGTATAACTGTGGATTGTACGCAGAAAACTCGAATAGCAGTCATCAGCTAGGCGCCATTTAAGTAATTATCCAGTCTGTGTTTATTTAATTTATGGTTTATTCATTGGACAACGTGCCGTAGTTACGGGACGCGCGTACCGGAGCGGAGCACAGCGAACCGCAGTTCCCGTCCACCCACCCACGAGATCCCTGTCAGGGATGCCAACATGCCAGCTGGCTCTACGCTGTGTAGTTGTAGCTACTTTGCTTTTATTGGACGTTTGTGGCAACCAACGATGGCTCTGTACGAGTGTAACACGCCGGACTCGCGTTCAGGAGGACCCGGGTTTGATCCCCGGCTCCGGCCATCCTGATTTCGGTTTTTCGTAGTCTCCCTAAATCAATACAGACGAATTCGGGAGCGGGTCCTTAATAACAAAGACCATGGCCGACTCCTCTCCCAGCTCTTGTCTTTGTACCAAGTTGCGTGTCACCGTCTCTAATGGTCTGGCTGTTGAGATGCAAAGCCCACTTACCTTTCCGTCTGTACGAGGCTAAGCAAGCAAGTGTCGGAGCTCTTATTGAATTCCACAAATATGCCTGCCAGCCATGATTTGGAACATCATCTGAGAAACTGGTTTCATTCCTTACTCCTTGCGAGGGCGTGATAACATAGTTCAGTGCTAGAAGCATCCGTTAAAAATATTATAGGTTTATCGAAGCCAATTCGAAAGAAAAAAAACACACCAACCTTAGACAGCATTATCCTCGAGGAACCATTCTTGATGAAAGATCGTTGAAACCTAATCTGGCACTTTTAATTGCTGCGCTAGAGATCATGCTTAACAAATACATCATTCTGGGTAAATGTTTACTCGTAAATGTGGAAAATATCGTTATCTATGATTGATGTTTTGTGGTCTTTCCATGCAGACTTTCAAAAAACGTGTAGATTTAAAAGTGTGTGTTAAGGGTTTATATATCTACCACACACACTTAACGATAGAGAAAATTAGTCCAATGACACTTTAGCTGTTGTGGTCCTTTCTATTAAATAAATTGCTGCCGTTACAAGTTGTCCAACTGTTATCAGAAATTTGTAGTATGTAATTTAAAACAGCTACATATATATCATTTGCTTCGTTATGTAACAAATAAGTGCGATTAGTTTTCATTTAGTAACTTCAATGTTTACTGATTTAAATTCATTGATGGCCTATCTTATGTAAATTAAATTAAAGTATTTGATTTTAACTTATATTTATTAACTGAAAAGGCCTTAACTGCCCATCGTATAGTTGCATTCGATCGTTTCGGAAGTGCTCTGTTTGCATTAAGGTGCCCGCCTGGTGGCCGAGTGTTTCATGTGCGCCAAGGGCGATGTTAACCTATGCGGTATCGCCTCTACCGCAATACAATGAAACGGCGTGCAGTGGTATCGTAGATTACTCGCCTCACTGACGCTTTCAGTGGTGACCCCATCTTGGTGAAAAGTTTTAAACAAAGTCCATTGCATGTTTCTGGAGTAGTGTCACACAAATCTTCTGAGTAGTTTTTCAGGTATAACTTGTTGGAAAACTTTTTTTTAGCCACATTGAGGGACTCTGAAATTATTTTGCTAATTGACGCGATGCATTGAAACTACCTTTCCGTCATTCGTTGAAGTGTATTTTAGTTTCTTACATTGACACAATGGGTACGTGCGGAATAGTTGTGGGAAACTAAGGTATTTGCGAACAAACTGAAATGCATTTTAAGCACATGGTAGGTTGTAAGTGTGTGTGTGCTCGGTTGCGGCTATAACTTGGTTGGAAGCACTGTGTGAAGTGTGGTGAACGCTGCTCTGACGTGGCCTTGGTTGTTAGTGGGCGGTGCGTCACGTGCCAAGGAGTCTCACACTAAGGGGTCAGTGTGTCGGCCTGCTGGAAATAGCATCAAGTGGCTTCAACACTCCCAGCCAGCCCTTCCACTCGAGTGTATGTACCAGTATCTATGTACACTGTCATAGGCTTCAGGTCCTGCACTTCGTTTACCGAAACTTACGAAGACTATTTTTAAAATTACATTGATAGTCATAGCGGGTCACTACTGGAGCGAGCTGCTAAAATCCTTCAATCAAACGAAATCAATGAAAATTTCAGGAAAAATTGTTGAACAAAATTGGAGACAGCATACTAGAAAAAAAAAACAGTAAAACAAAGATTGTGTACGTTGCTTTATTTTACATTACTGCTTGGATGTAATGATATCACCGACCTTGACGCTATTATTATTGTCAATTCTATATCTAATAACTGCCTTGGATATACACTGCTATAGTTGTTTTAGTGCAATTTTTTACTATTACTTCCTAATTTAAATTATTTATTACGATAAAACTCTTAATCTGAGTTTGGTATTGATGTAAAATTTAACAGGCATAAATATTGTACTAGGTTACGGGCGTTGAACCCGTAAAAATTCAAAATTTTATATTTGTGCCAAACACTGTACAACTTTTGCACTTCAGATAACATATCATTTCCCCAAATAAAAAAAATTTAGGTCCCATAGTTTTTGCATAATCACTCATCAAAGTCTCAAAATGGCCATTGCGGTGTAGCCAAAATCAAAAATGTAATTAACGAATAAATTCAAAACTACAGGTACTGATAGTCAGTGTATCAATGCATTTTACGACATGGTTGACAAAAGTTAGTTTTGAAAATTTGAGTAGTAGCCAAAAGTCAAAGTTATGCAAAAAATTTACTAATTTTCATAAATTTTTTAAAAATATGACAAGTTATCGCTTTGTGTTCAGAAAAGTGCCTTGAAGTAGCTCACATCATTAAAAATCAGTATGAATTATCTTGTTTCTGTAAGTCAGTTATTTTTTATTATTTTGGCTACACCGCAACTGCCATTTTGTGACTTTGATAGGTCATAATGCTAAAACTATGGGACCTAATTTTTTTTATTTGGGGAAATGACATGTTATCTGATGTGTAAAAGTTGAACAGTGTTTGGCACAAATATAAAATTTTGAACTCTTACGGGTCCAACGTCCTTAAGTAAACAGCCAAGAGCTGAATATTGTAGTGAATTAACAAGTAGAAATAAAGTACTATCCCTGCAGCCCCTATAACCTCGCGCCAAGTTCGCTAAGGAACTTGGCCTTTGTCCTTCCGTATCGCCTTCCTTCGTTGTTTAGTTCAGTCTTAACGTTTGTGAAATATTACTACTTGTAATCTGGGCTACGTCCTAGTAATTGTCTGTGCTGCTTTAATCGGCATCAGTCGCATTGTTGGATTGTTATAATTTTCACTTAATCTGTATGAAATTCTGAGGGAAAAAATTAAAAATTGCAACCATAGCGTGAAGTCTATTTACCTTGCAATCATTGTAGTTAATTTTTAACGTGTGTTTAGGCCGTAATCAGTTCTAAATTTTTTTCTTATTTTTATTTGATGTTATGTTTGCAGCCTAATATACGTTAAGAGTTCATTAATGCGACTGTGGTGGTGTTCTGTGGTTTTTTAAAATTTGTTTTAGGTATTCACTGAGTTCTTTTGTAATTATTTGTGTTTTTTTGAGGAATATGTGTATGTAATATTGTAATGTATATAGGCCTAGTCTGTGGCTGGTTTTCCTAGTTTTTTTTTGTTTCACTTTGTTTTCTGGGGCAACTTCAAGCGTTGCAATGAGGTAGTGGGTGTTTACTAAATAAATTCACGTAGTACAGACCTAAGGTAGGTAGAAAATGGTACTATACATGGGCCATGGTATATTTATGTATTGAACGTCACAATTACAGCAGCATCAATATCGTTGTTTATGGTAGATAAATTATAAATACCGAATGGGGAGGTACGCGAGAATAGGAATAATACATCCCAAAGTGCAGATTAACGACTAGGTGCACATAAACATCTCCTTGTCCCGGAGTCCCACACGCGGAAATCCGGGGCTCGACCCTTGATCGTCTTGGTGAGACGCGAGCCACGACACTGTTTTGTACATGATAGCCACCAGAAACGGGTTGAAGGGCTACGGAAGCATTTATAGCAGGTGGACATTGTTTTTTTGGAAACTTGTTGGTAAAATTAACTTTTATGTTTGTGTAGAATAATGCTGGAGAAATTTGAAAGGACACTATTTAAAGTTCAATGAGCTTGCCTAAGAGTATAAAATAGGCAGACTGCTTCTCTCAGACTACTCGATCTGCCCGGGTGTTCTATTCAGCCTTCGTTTTAGCGAAATGATGTGGCCACGGCAGTCAAGTGTTTGTAGCGCTTTGACGACTAGATGTGCATAGATATTGTCATTGTTTCTACACTGTAAACGGTCTTCATGAATAGTATTGTATGTTCTTAACCCGTACACGATATGGGAAACTTGTCATGTACCATCTTGTAGATAGAGCAAATTATCAGCATTGCTACTATACAAGTCTGGTAACATTAGTATACATTTGTCTAGTTCCTGAAATACAGAGGAACGCTACCGTTGTAGCAAGGGAAACTATTTTAGTACTCCTACTGTCTTAACACTCCTGTACTTAAGTGTCCTAAATGTATAAATAACTTTTACAGTAATATCTTGCACTGACGGAATTCGAGTATCTTAGGCAAAAATGGACTGGAATAATAGAGTAGTATTTTAAAACTGATATGCGCCTATGTTGTGTGCTCGTTGTTCCCGTCAGTTGGCAAGAGAGAGAGAGAGAGAGAGAGAGAGATAGAGAGAGAGAGATAGGGGTAGAGAGTGTGTTATATAGGGGTAGTAGTGGGTCAGAAGGACTGGGGCACCGCTCAGCTCGCCGATAAACGAGCGACCCCTGACCTTCTGTGCCGTGAGAGCCGGCACCACAGCGCCACTCGGGTCAATGCCACCCTGGGCCTATTGTTGCCGTGCGACGTGACGTCACGCCGCCTGCCGCTCTTATGACATTACCGCCCGCCTGCCTGCCTTACTGTATCATTGCGGTCGCACGCTTCGGCTCGTCAGTCCGAGTGCTTGTTGGATTACAACCTGTCCTACATACTCCGTAAGTCTTCACAACTTTATTAGCGTTTCTCTTCATTTGATTTTATCTAGATAGCTGTCCAGGAGTTAATAGTAGTGCCAACGTTAAAATTAATTCATATGTGGCTGTGTCTACGTAGGCTAGACCTACTGTTGTAGTGTTTAATAGCGTAAGTTAAAATACTGTTACAATATTAGTTGATTACTTTGTCAGAAGTGAATCGGTGAATTGGAAGGAAGAAGCTGTTTTGACATAGTCTATGCGGTTAAGTCAGCACTTTTGAAACCGTGGTTATTTTTTCCCTTTTAGCTAAGTTGTGTTTCTTTTCCCGCCACTTAAATTTAGCAGTGTAAGTGATAAATATACCCAAGCCTAACACAGTACACAACAAAAGGTATTCAGATTGTTATTTTGGCAGTGTGTTTTGAAACGGTCCCAACAAGCATTTAAAAGAAGTTGATAGGTGTAGCTTGGTTTGTAGAGTTGAGGTCTTCAGTGAATTAAAAGGATTGTATTTAATTTCGTTCCATATACACGACGGTAAGCGCACTAAATTTTGATGCAGCTTCGATTTCAACAATATGTCATTCACCTGTTGTATTACACCACTGAATTCAATCTGGGACGGCCGGGGACGAATTTGGAACTTCGCGGGGTTGGGGAAGGTGGTAGAGAAGGTAGAACTTAATTTTTTGGTTCGAATTTCCGCAACACTGCGGGCATCTTTTAAAGTTTTCAAATGTGAATTACTACAACATATAAATCAAGGTTGCAGTTTAGTTGGAATTTGGGTTGTGGTTGGTTTGAAAAGGGAGGAGGGGGTGACATACCCGTTTGCCCCCTGTTCCTTTAAACACGTTGCTGGAAAAAATTTGTATTTCGAGAGATATTCAATACAACTGGTAAGTCATCTATTATATAATAAGAAACATCACACAGTTAAACTGTCGTTACAAAGTCTGCGGTGATTGCAGACAGTAAGGATACTCGCAAGGAAGAGTGGTTACACTCCCAGAAATGCAGTTTTAACTACGGCGAAGTTGTATTCGAAAGAAAACTTGTTTGGCTGGGTCATGACACACGTGCAGTTCAACCCTTCAGCCCCCCTCACCCAATTCCTGCGTTGTGCACTAGCGTGACGAGACCACTTGCGAAGAGGAGGTGATTCAGCTGTTAGAGCGGAAGGTCGGGAAAACCAGTCGCACGAAGAGACGCCGAGCTGCTGTACGTCAAATCGTATTGCTATAGGTCATTTCGGATAAAAGTAGCACTTCTGAAACTCTTAGTTACGTTTTCTTGACAGTTAAGTTATATTTCCCTTCCCATTTTATTAGAAACAAAAATGTCTACGTAACAAAATGTACAAATTAACTTCTCAAGTCACAGTATATAATACATTTTAATTATTATTTTAGACGAGGCAGTCTTCAAAAGTGCACGCTTTATCGCGAACAACCTATTGTGTAATATGTGTGCTTATCTTTGGCGTTTGTAGTTACGATTGGGATGGAAGACTTATTAAATAAAATAACATAAGTCGAATGTTTTTAATTATGTACAAAAATGGGCGGCATGGGACGAGTGCGTTTCTTAGCATGCAGCCAGCCGATGGCCGATGTCATGAAGAACGATTAGTGCTCAGAATATCTTCAAGGTGGAAGGAAGGTACGAAGTGTGGTGGCCGCGCGTGCCTGGTCTGACGCTGTATCAGAACAGTATTTAAGCCCCCACCCCCCTGCCATGCGCTCAAAATGTGTTAACAGTGTGTCCGTAAGACTTTTTTCCAACGAAACTATTCCATATCTGCCCATTTTGTTAATGTACGAAAATAAATTACACTTCAAACTATGACGGAAGAATAATTTCAGAGCATCACGTCAGTTAGAAACAAATAATTTGGGAGCCCCTCAGAATGGCTAAAAACAGATTTTTCTACAAGCTGTATCTTAAAAACTACTTGACGGATTCGTGGAAACTACTCTAGAAACAGGCAATGGACTTGCTTCACTAATGAAAATAAAAATATGGAGACAGTCAGGCGGGTAATCTACCATACTACTACTCGCCGTTTGTGTCTTGCGGTAGAGGCGATACCGCACCAGATCAGCCGGCCAGCATCGCCCTTGGCGCTGTGCCTCACTCATACAAACACACGACCAATTAAAGGGACCGTTAACTTATCAGGAAATTTAAAATGGAGCCCGTGACACCGTTCTTCAGTGTGAATTTTCGTCAAGCCTGTTGGTATTTTATTCTAGTATAAAACCGTTTTATGTAAATTCGGACTTTGACATGCAATTATACGAAAACTATGAAAACTAATTTTTTTTTTCACTAGGCCTACAGAAAAAATATTGACAGTGTGATGATAATAATAATAATACTTTATTGATGGCGCAGTTAAGGCGATGTCACCTTGTCTCACACTGGACCATAAGAATTACTGGTTACAATTTACAATTATGTTATGACAATTCAAACTTAAATGCAAGGCAATACTAAAATAGAAAGCAAAAATGAACTAGCGATGTTTCATGAGAAAACTGAAAATAGCGTGATAATTTATGTCGTAGTCTAATTTAAACAACATAAGAGTAGACATCGCATATAATACAAACTAGAGTAACGGAGTTCAATGAGAAGCTAAAAAAAAAAAAAAAAAAAAAAAAAAAAAAAAAAAAAAAAAAAAAAAAAAAAAAAAAAAAAAAAAAAAAAAAAAAAAAAAAAAAAAAAAAAAAAAAAAAAAAAAAAAAAAAAAAAAAAAAAAAAAAAAAAAAAAAAAAAAAAAAAAAAAAAAAAAAAAAAAAAAAAAAAAAAAAAAAAA
>PNEQ01000703.1:0-11823 GCA_003012365.1 Medauroidea extradentata | reverse complement strand
AAAAAAAAAAAAAAAAAAAAAAAAAAAAAAAAAAAAAAAAAAAAAAAAAAAAAAAAAAAAAAAAAAAAAAAAAAAAAAAAAAAAAAAAAAAAAAAAAAAAAAAAAAAAAAAAAAAAAAAAAAAAAAAAAAAAAAAAAAAAAAAAAAAAAAAAAAAAAAAAAAAAAAAAAAAAAAAAAAACTATGATTGAAACAAACTGAACTGTGAAACCGAAAATGACATGAAAATTTAAGTCAATATGGTTACAAATAAGAATAAGTATAAAGTGTACAAGTAAGACGAAACAATAAATAATTAATACATACGTAACAAAGTAACAGAACAATACATAAATTACAATATACAGCGAGGAACTCTTTAAAGTTGTTCATGATAGCTTACAAACGCTTTGTTAGATTATTAAAAACTAAAGTGAATAGCAATAATTACTATAATAATAGGTATATGTCAAAATAGGAAACCATATCACGCACAAATATATAAAAAGTATTAAAACAGTTAAGTTTTCCCTGTCGCCGGCTTACGTAACAACGAATTGACAGTTCGTACAACTATGTACTTAGTATGGTTGTAATCAGGAGGAATACCGCTATTTGCTGAACACAAAATATTTTGATCGCTTTAAAACGGATTAAATTGTTAGTGTTCAATATGTGTCGCTAATTCTTTACATAAAATAGTTTATTTTCAGTAATAAAACACAAAAATTCATGTGGCCTGGAACATCTAGTTTTAGTGTAAATTATTTCATTACGGTAAGTTTGTTGGTTTTAATGGGGTGGGGTGTATCATGCCGTAGTCATGCATGTATTCTCTTCGACATGCCGTTATGCGAACACTATGCTACTCAGCGGACCTAAACTGTCAAAATAAAAAGGGAAAGAGGGTGAGAAGCCTGCGCAGAATGGAACGTGCTATAGTACAAGCCTTTGTTTAGGTGCTAACAAGGAACTGTAGCTACTTGGTATCAGTGTATATACGAGCGGGACTGTTGGGACTGAGTCAGTCATGTGGTCTAGAATGAGTTCAGCGGCCAGTCACGTCCGCTAGTCATACGTGCTGCTTGTAGCCGGTCACCGTGGTCCCTCCCTCCTTCCCCGCCAGTTACACTTTGTATTAGACTTGCGTATTTTCTCTACCTCCCCTCTGTTCTACAAGCAAGTGAAGTGAAGAGACATTTGATCAGCACTAATCTAGGCCTTTAGCGCTGGTGAGGGGTGACATGAAGTATGGAGCAACGCCGGAATGAAGTGGCGGGGGAAACGGGAGATTCCCGAGGAAATCCGTCGACCAGACGCATCGTCCGACACGATTCCCGCATACGAAAATCCAGTGACCGGCCCCGCCGGGAATCAAAACCGGATCATCTTGGTGGGAGGCGAGAGGCCATACCTCTCGACCACCTTGGGCCCTTGTTCAACAAGTACGTTGTATTCTTATTTGCATGTCAAGTGTGATTGTCATGTGACCAACTGTGTGAACGTATTATGCGTGTTCGCCGCCTAGAAGTGCAGAAGCTTTAAGAACGACATAGCACACGTATCACAACTCCCCCTAGCCTCTAGGCGCAAGTTACTGAACCGACGCGCAGTCTTCTCGCCTCTAGGAGATATTTAGTGGTAACGCTATCATTTCACTATGTAATATTACATACGCAGGTAGCTTGTATGTCCAAACGATTTTGCGGCATGATTTTCATACCCAAAAAGGGCCACTAAAAGTACCAATATTCACCATTTTCGGCCGATAGACAATATGCTTTAATGAGTAGTGGTGAACCTGAAATTGGTATGCACACGTGTAACGTTCTTTAAATGCTATTCCTAAGCAGACATAACTCATGTGCGATGAACAGTTTTCGAATAATCTTGTAACGGCCGAAACTCAGAATATCGCTCGGCTGTTGGTGCAGGTGGCTACCTTAAGGTGCTGGCCTTGACTTTCTACATTTCGACTATGATTATTATTTTTTTATATAAACGGGATCTATATCGTAAAGTCGCTCTGTAACTTTGTTATTAATAGTAGTTAGTTGAACTCGCGCAGTGAAGTTTGTTTACTTCTTTGTGGCCGGAAAAGCGGGATTTGATGTAAGTAGCGTACTAAAAAGCCAATATTTGCCACTGCATTACTATAGTTGGATAATGAAGCGAACGAAAGAATTCAAAATTTACATTAAGGGTCGGTTTCAGTCGTCATATTGAATTTGATTAATTTTCGCTTGTTTTAACCCTGAGAAGAAAAATGTTAAATCGATGACTATACCACAAATTCTATTTACCTTGAACTACAATACAAGCATGGCGATAGAGCTAGTAATGCATAGTTTGGTCGCAATATGTCGGACAAATAATGAACATAAATCAATTGGCCACACACATTGCGGCGTAATGATATGTTAACAGCTAAATCGCAAGGTCTGTACTGTAGCGAAATGTAAATCAATTTGCGGTGTAGTCGCATATTTAAAAATTTTCTGCTCAGAATTTGAGAAAAAAAGGCAAAAATAATAAAATTCAATATGGCGACTGAAACCGAGCACAATTATAATTGGATTTATTTATATTAATTTTTAAAGCATAGACAAAAGTCGTATATGTGCTACTAGAGTCGAAGTTTTGATATTTTAATATAAATTATCAATATAATTAAATGATTTCAGCGAAATATTTTTGTATATCTCCTGTTGTTTATAAAACATATTCTTCTGTTAAATAATTTAGTCATAGTAACGTAGTTGCATCCTTTGTGAATATATATCTGTATTAAAACTATTTAGTAACTTTTTTTTGTGTGTGATAAAACTGACTAAATGTGAAGCGTGTTTTCATATTTTCTGTCCCAGGTTACTGTTTTTCGTTCCTTTTCTCTTCTATACTCACATATACTCCCTTCTAGTCAATGTCCCATTTGGTTTCTTTCCCTCATTGTGCCTTCTCGGACGAGAACGGCACTGAAGGTATGCGGGCGACCCGAATCTTTTACGTTATAGGTAGGGACTGGAAAATTTCGCGAATTCATTGACATGCAAGTTAGAATCCATTGTACTAGATTTTAACCTGCATGTCATTGGATTCGCGAAATTTTCCAGTCCCTAGTTATAACATGGTATTCGCCGCCGATTCCTCAAATGCCCCCGGAGGCCGTGCTGTCGCGAGACCGAAAGCCGAAGCTTTCATAACTCGCTGGGTGTTTGTAAAATTAAAAGCACCCCGACAGACTAGTTGCAAATCATTGGAACGGCGGCGGGGTGCGTGTAACTGTTTTAGCTGGGCTCCGGACCCGTATTTAAGGCTGGAGGGGGCTGGTATTCGCGTGCATGACTACTTCACTGCCTAGGTATTAATAAACGACTCTTAACGTAAACCTGTTTTGCCATAAATTCCCCAACGTCAGTCCAGCTCCATCTCTCCCATGTCTAGGGCCGCTCGTTTCTGTCACGGACAGTAGCTGCCGCCCCAAGTGTACGTTCTTCGGCCGCTTACTCAGGTCTCATTGTTGTAGAGACCCTCCTTAACTAAAAATAAATACTTCAGATAGTACAGAGTACAGTAATTACATAGCCTGTTTTTCCCCGTTATCAGCTACATTTTTTTTACATGTAACAAATACTGCTTGTCTAGAAAATGTTTACGTTCACAGGAAGTGCGACCAGATGCATCACACCGCTGCAGATACTGCACATACACATCGGTGCAGATCTTTCAATTCACGGAAACAGCTGGTAATACGCAGTATTTGTGTAGCTGATTGGTGTCCTTCCCAGTGCTTTGTGACTTTAAAAATTGGTAAATAATTTTTAGAATCATTGCACAGCTCTGTACCAGTAATAAATATTTTCATGCTACCGTTCATCCGTTGTGTTTCGATTGTATGTTCATTCTATAGTTGGCTACCCTGCTTGCTGATTCACGTTTGTAGGCTTGTTTGGTGGGTTGCCTGTATGGCCGACGGCAGGCGCAGTATCGGCCATAAAGGATTTACAAAAAAAAATACTAGGGTAGAACAATGGAATAAAAATACTTTTTTCTTCTAACTATTTTCTGGTTGATTTTTTCCCGCGCGGGTTAAGAATTTCGAGGACGAAATCTTCAATGCCAACCGTGTTCTCTGGCGTCCTGCTGGCAGAAAAAAGAAAGTTTAACAGCGGAATAAATTTGGTCGGACCCACGTGTGACAAAAGACCACAGTCTCTACAATCTAGGGAGTCAAAACTGGTTACTGATCACGTATGCCTCAAGTATCCTGAAGGAATGTCGTAGCTCGTGTGTTAGATGTTCACAGTTGTAAATTGAATGTGATCCAGGCGAGTTGGTTTTGTCCATACTGCGCCGTGCCAGTGGGAGGAAGGCCTTCACCAAAAATTTTTCTTTTGGTAATTTTTGTGTTTGTACGAAATATGGCTTATTTTGCATACATACATTGTGACTATTCGTACATTAATGAAATTTTTTTTAGCTTTCATAGTTTTTGTATAATGGCATGTCAATTCCGAATTTACATGACACAATTTTATACCATAAAGGAATACCAAATTGCTTAAAGGGATGAAATAATTCACACACGGGCATTGTAAAGATATGTATAAAAACGCATATTTTTTTCGTATTTTTGAAGAAAAAAATGCTGATTAAAAATTGTCGATTTTCACCATTTTTTAATTGAAAAAAAAAATAATACGATTTATATACTCGTCTTGACGTAGGTCATTTCACTATTCTTCAGTGTGTGGTCAGTTTGGTTTTCCTATCCGTTTAAACAAATTTGAAATTAAACAACCGATTATACAAAAACTAGGAAAACTGAAAACATAGTTACAATCTATACCTACAAAACAAACCATGTCTCGTACACATATAACAATTATTAAAACAATTAAAATATAGTTGAACTCACCCTTTAACGAAATATGAATATTTTGTAAGTGTTATTTATTTGGTATGGTGATTTGCTCCTCCTTCGCGTGGTTTTAGTTTCGGTTACACGATGGCGGCATACCTATTAAACGACATATTCTTGTCGGGATCCCCATTGTGTTATGAAAGTTTCGCATTACTTGGGAATTTTTACATTTATTTATGTAGTTTCTTTTTACACTCTGCAATTTAGGTCACACTGCAAGACAAAATATACAGTACCTGCGGTATAGTGGACAAATGTGATTAGAACAAAAATTGTCTTATGGTGTAGCATATTTTTGCCTGCGTATGTTAACGGCCATTGTGTTCCGCAGGGATACGCTTGAAAGGTCAATACACAGGGGCGTCATTTAGAGGGGGGAATGCCCCCCTGGATTTAGAATTTTAAGTGTCTAAAATATTTTTTTTTGTGTTGTGTTATTTAAATAATGCTAACTAAAGCACATAAAACTGAAGTTTTATTATGAACGTTTCTAATTTATACACCCTTAATTAATAAAATAGATTCAACAAGGTCACTGTCGCCGAAAAAAATCTTTCCCCCCCCCCCTAATAAAAACCTGAAATGACGCCCCTGACAACACAACACCCAGTCCTGAACCCAGGGAGGTAACATTACATTAGCACGTCGCCAGACGGGAGTCGAACCCAGGTAGGATATGTTTGTTACTACTGTGTTAACTGTAGCATATTTGACGTTAACGACGAAAAATGCGTACATTCGCGGACAGTATACGTAAAAATGTTTGAAATGGATACGAATATGCATGTGAAGTGGTTTGTGTTAGTCGTAAATAAGAGACAGAAGCAGAGTATACGAGAGAAAAACACTTGTATAGGCCCTAAGCGGTTCAGGATAAAGCGAGCACTTATGAAACCCTAGTTACTTTTTACCTTCCAGATAATTTGTAGTTTCCTGTCACTTTTTAATGTAAACAAGCAACCCAGTTAACAATCAAAGTGTATAGATCAGAGGTGGCCAACCTTCGGAGTTATGGACAAAAAGTTGAACCGAATTATGTCGTGGGCCACAATAAATTATTTTAATATTGACTACTTATGTTCACAACATTTATGTAATTTCTTACGGTATTAATAACAGAGTCATTTTATAAAACATTTATTTTCCACGTATTCTCGGTTCATTATCATCTTGAAGTGCAAACACTTCTCTACAATACTTAGGATAGAAACGTAGTGCAAATGATTACGCCTTTTGAGGAGAGCCATTCAAAATTCATTGGTGGGCTAGTGTTTGGCCCGCGGGCATAGCGTTGACCGTCCCTGGTATAGCCTACAGATGATATATATACTCAAAAGTAAACTTCTGAGCTCATTATAATTAATATTTTTAAAATTATTTTTTAAGACGAGATGGTCTTCAAAATTTCTCGTGAATCACCTATATTTAAAAACTGTTTCGTATGCAGTCACCTGCCTGTCAGTCCTGTAGCTGATGTCAGAGAAAATCATTTTGTATATCTTAATTAGTTTAATGGGCGGGATTGTTTATAGATGGTTTAGATATCATGGCGTGGTTTCCAGAGGGTGCATGTAAGACGGATACGACAGAGACATCTGGCGTGTTAGTGTGTAAGCAGTGGTGCTGACACCCCCACACGAGTTACGTGCCGTGAATAAACACACTGGAAATTATCACGTGTCGTTGCAGACGTCAACTACTGCTGAGAATGTTTGGCGGGGGGAGGCGCGCGTATAAGCGACCTATATCTGCGCTCCTCAGCCGGCTGATCACATCGCCGGAAGTACGGTCGATTGTTGATTGGCAGCGTGCAGTTAGAAAGAAAGCCCCATTCATGCCAGCCAAGTCATTAACTTCAAACTAGGTCACGCGTCATTTACTTCGCTACAGGCTCGCGACTTGACCGTCGTAACGAATCTATGCTTGGGGACTCGCATAACTCCCGTTGTTATTTGATGACAGACTTCTCTGGTCTGTATATACTAAGATTACAAACCTGTGATTACATTGGCATGTGTGACCGTTTACCAGAAGGTTGGTCTTTGGTGGCCCTACAGTTGGACTTTTAATTATTGGACAGAATGCGCTCACCGCGACTCATTTTTGGCCAAAATATAAATTAAGTTCTAAATTCATTTTACCTGGCCCCGTGTGTTCACTTATACGGTTAAATCTGTACACTGTGTTTATTTCTTGCATTGCTCTGTTTATATTTACCCGGAGAAACAACGGGGAAAAATAGCAAGAACTTTACATGTAGAAACGTTATTTACTGAAGCGTAAGTGTACGATAAATGTTTATATAGTTGTACGTAAAATGTAGCTACCTACTTACTTGCAGTGCGGTATTATGGTAAAGTTTTATTTACTATTTAAAAGAAGGCCAGTACTCTAATCAAGTAGTAGTATAATTTTTTGAAATAATTTAACGGCAATATTTAAGGTTGCTGCCTTCATGTACGTTTGAGGCTCAGAAGAAACGGAGCTATAAGGACGACCTTGAAGCGCACATCAGATGCAGCATGCATAGTCAAACTTGATAAACTCATCCAGACTTCTCCTCCAACAAAAATACTTCATTCCGACATTGTATGTTTCGTGAAAATACACTCAAAACGCTTTATAATATATTTTGTTTATGTAACACATGCTGGAGCCTATGTTTGTTTACTTTTTACGCGCGCTTTCCTGTTTGTCCTGTGCTGGCGACTATCTACTCTGCTCCTGACTGTATCCAGCGACGATATCGAGTAGAATATTTAGAGATCTTGCGGGCCGTTGGATTGTTATCGCTTGTCGTTCTTGCTCGATTTTCGAGTAATGTCTACACAATCGAGTAGCTCGAATGTGGTTTTCATAAGCGTCTTATGTTTACTACTCACCGCGCGCAGTGGTTAGTGGCAGATGCGGTGGCGGGCCATTTACCATACGCTCGCTAATATACAGTCGGGAGGTGTACGTCTCTGGTCAAGGTCATAGCTCTCCAGTTTGGTTGCCGGCCGTAGAATCCTTGCCAGTAGGTCTACATCTTGCTGCTCGCCGCCTGCTCAACTCTTTCACTCATTTAATAATACAAAAGAAAGATTCTAGGATTTAAGACAGAATAAGGCTTCAGATTGTAGAGTAGTTAAGAAACCGAACACATATGTCATAGTATACTACATGAAGAAACGTCAACTTAAATTTTACGGGTACATTGAAAGCTTGCAGGACACCCGACAATCTAAACAGAACTTGAAGTACACAGAAATCATGAAGAATATGAAAAGACCAGAACGATGCTGGCATAACAGACTCGGATATGCAAGAGTGTAAGACATTCGACCACAAAACATTCAAGTGGAAAATGAGCCAAGAGGTTTAGAAATTAAGCCAGGAACAGCTTGGTCTGAAGAAAGTAAGAACATGCGCAGTGACAAAATGAAATAAGTTTGGCGCCTGAATAAAATCTAACATCAATTAGACCCTTAGCCTGGTCCTCTAGCAATCTTTACGCGGTTAGTAATAATAATAATAATAATAATATTAATAATAATAATAATAATAATAATAATAATAACTTGAACAGTTTTTGGACATATGCCATTGCGAGTGAATGTTGCCAAGTTGCAGAAAACTCCATAATAGAACACACAAAAATAATGTTAATTTTAGCGGTTTAACGGTTATCAACAAACTCATATCGTATTTACAATTACAGAAAGGAATATAAATCATATCCAGAACTATGACACAAAAATAATCCACTAAAATAAGATACATTTTAATCGTCTTTATGGATGCGACTGTATTCCGTTTTGAAATGTTATTTTTCGAAACGCAAGTGTTCTCGCACAATTTCACAAGCTGTCTGAATTGGTTTAAAGTGTATTTGATGATAGCGTCAGTGAATGTAAACGAACGTTATAGTGTTTAGTGACAATCGTGTAGGCAGCAGTATGGCTAACTCTACAATTTGCAACGCTAGTTTGTTGCTGTCGGTAAGGGTCAAATTGTTGGTTTTTTATGAGGAAAGCTACGTTCTTTGGTAACGTTTTGCGCTTTAAGTTCTTTCTACAAGCTTCAGCATAAATTTGCAACACACCAACACCAGCAAATTCATCATAAAGAATTTACTTGTCATTCAGCTCATAACGAGTGCGTTTACCTGCCAGTTTTGTTGGTAACGTTATTTCTGGTCTGCCTTGGTTTGCAAGACGTGTTATGCTGAGGGACGTGCCGACATTTCTGATAGTAGGGGCACGAATAATTCGTAAGGCGGTTGTAATGTCTCACGAGGGTAGAGTGACGAGTCTGGCCACTTTCTGGCAATTCTAAAGACTATCGCGTGTACAAATTTTTACATAAAGATACTTTTTAATTTTTATGTAGTGCACAGTTTAAGAGCCAGGTGATTGTGTTTGTGCAAAAATCACTTGTGACTGGAGTAAACACTGCTTATTTCATGGCAATAGCCAATAGGTGTAAAAATAATATGAACAACTGTCAGAAAGTGTAACTCTTACATGAGACTGTCTATAGAGAGGCTGGGCATGACGGCGGGCAGGTGGAGAGCCCCTCCCACCTTCCCCACATCACTCAACAATAGTCGAGGCACGCACGAGGTCGCTGACCTCTCGGCAAACACTCTCTGCGCATGCGCGCCTAGTCTCAGCTGCCAGACTGGTTCCCGCCAGTCCTCGTGTCTGTCTGTCCTGTGTGTTTACTAACAAGTTTCACTCCGCGCGGCCTACTTCCTCTACCGCCGACCTTGTTTCTATCCTACCTACCTGCTATCACCGCGCTATCCGCTTATTTTTGGCTATTTCCGTGACCGAGGTCGCCTCGCTTACTTCCTGACCACGTGGTCAACGACCCTGGTAACACAGGCGGATCAGAAAAGAATACTCTATACCACAACCAAACAGCCTACAACCTTGGTTGGACAGTCAAATGGACCCGTCGAACGATGTTATTTTATTTGGACATACTAACAGTGGTTGTTTCCTCAGAAGAGGCGACAGGGGACTAACTTTTCCAACATCATGGTGCGCCACCTCGCTGATAGCTTGCCACAACGCTGGATTGGTCGCAGATTAGTTGGTGGTGACCAACCTTCCCATAGAAGCCCCAGATCTTACCCCGTACGATTTGTTTCCGTGGGGTTGTCATGTGTTTCATCCACCATTGCTGGCTACCAATGCTGACCTCGAAACGAGAATTACGGACGCCATCCAAACCGTAACACCGGGCATGCTAACAAGACTGTGGATGGAACAAGTTCGCATATCGCGTAGATATGGTTCGAACTGCTCGGGGTGGTCAGATGGAACATTTATGAAGATGTGGTAAAGAAACTTCATTTATTTGACTTGTCAACCAAGATTGTCGGTTGTTTGGTTTAATGTTCTAGACAAAGTTAGGGTATTATTTTATAATCAACATATACTGTCCACGCGTGTCTAGTATTTAGGCTATACATGCAAATATAGTTCATGTTGGTGAATTATTTTGAATTAAATCTTGTCAACAATAGTTGTGACCTTGACTTCAGAAGACGTTCAAGCCTATATACTGTATAGTATTGTATTTCCTTGTACTGGCAGCCATGTTTGTACCAAAAAGTGGCGGAGCCGAGGCCGAGTTTCGCATTTGGAGAGCATTGCTGTTGGCCGAGGGATTTCTCAGGGTTATTTGGTTTTCCTCTCCTTTCGCGTTCCGTAGATTTTCTTGTCAAAATCTCCGGTTGATAAAACTCCTGCGGGCGACCAATTCATAAGTCTGTTATCAGAGGTGTGATAACCCTGTCCTTGGGTACTTTCTACATGCGCTATTTATTACAGTGTGGGGCTGAATTCGACCGACAAACTTCGGGAGTTGATTCCGCCAGCAAGTAATGAGCACAATATAGAGTACAATTTGTGTCTAAACGTAATATTAATGAAGAAATAATACTTTGAAGTTCGAATTTTGAGTCAGCATTTTCTCAAAATGTGGGCAAATACATTACTTGGAAGGAAAAAACTCTGATCATCTCTTTATGTTGTTAGTATTTAATATTTTTAATCCATAGCAAATTGTTGGAAATACCTCCCACCGTATTGAAAATAACAGGGGTGGCCACCCTCTACTCGCACACATCGTTTTCGTACGAAACACACGCAAGGATTCGGCGCAACGAGCCTGACGACTAATGGTACACGTTTACAGTGAATATCCGCCGTCGCCTGTACTTTAGAGCAACAAAACACACATGTATGCAGTATTGCCTATGCTCTAGATCCTATATAGATACAAGTAGAGGGAGACCACGTCTGCTATTCCCATAAGGGTGAAGGGAATTTCCCACTATGTGCTATGACAAGTGAAGAGATTCTGGTCAGTACTTATAGATCCCTATCCAGCAGGAGCTAAATGCCGTGTCTGGGGTACGAAACTTGGCAAGACCTAGACTGGTTCGTGTGTCAACTGTGCTGGTGTGCTGCGGTGAGAAAATAAAAATTAATATAATGGAAGCAATACACTCAAGTGTTTATAATCGCTAAACAAAACTCCTGTTCAAAACAGCCACGCATTAAAAAAAAGAAACAAAGTGGCAAAAAAAAAAGCAAAAGAACAGGACAAACAAACATACAAATAAAAGCGATAAAACACACCAAATAAACATTTGAGGAAAACGACTAGGCCACAAGCACACCGCACAAAAGAATTAAAATAGAGAAATATGTAAGGTGTTTAGAAAATATAACTTAACCTTACTAGATACTTCAAAATTAGTTAAAACGCCCAGAGGAACAATTATAAATAATAAGACGTTGATTTGTGGTTTGTTAAATAATGAAATTATGTTTATTTATTTAATTTCTCATTTAAATATTTTTTTTTTTCAGATATGGAAACAAACAAGATAAGTTATAAATAACATTGAAATAAATTAGGCATG
>PNEQ01000702.1:23297-58988 GCA_003012365.1 Medauroidea extradentata | reverse complement strand
AGTGGTGAGGGGAAAGGGGAAGGTGGCATCCATGTACTATTTCGTCTGAAAAGACAACAGTCCATAGTGCACTGTGAAAATTGCTGACTGAGCTGAAGGGACAATATTACTTCTGTTTGGACATTTTTGTAGGTAGATCTCAGTAGGTCTTTATTGTAATGTCAAGAAATTCTTGTCAATTTTGAAAACCACTTTATTCTAGGGGCTAAATATGCAGTGTGTTGCTAGTCCAGCCTACTAAATTAATTAATGCTGGGTTTGCTAAATAGCATTTGAAACTCAAATGAAACAATATTTATCTACATAAACAGCTTAGTTAATTTATGTTGTTTACATACAGAGAGAAATAGACATCATCCTACATGTCTGTGTACTCTAAACACACAAAATTGTAGTTGTCATGGTCGCAAAAATATAATCTAGTTCTACTATGCTGTCTGAGCAGTGTAACATAGCTTGTGGAAAGTGTGTAGTTTTTCACAAACGGGAGTGCTGATACACCACCCATGCATGCAACATTTCAGTCACAGTAGCCTATATGATAAAATGAGCATTTCTGACAGCTCTGTTTAGCCTAATCTGTATTTCCAGTCAGGTTGTATATGTCTACTACATATAAATAAATTAGCTGGTAGCTCCCTGGCAACTTTACAAGAGAGTACATGTCACATTATTTAGAATAGAAAACAGTATTGTTTAAAATTTTGCTCACAGAAATTGGTACTGCAACAAATTAGGCTACTTTTTTCTAACATTTCAGCTAATGTCTAACCTAGATTTTTATCTATTACCATTAATTATGTAAATAAATATATCCATTTGAAAAACTTTAAATAAAAATTACCCATACAGCAACTACCAAACCTCCCAAAAATATACTAACTGCCACTTGGTTGCTCCAAAACTCACTCAGGAGCATTTCCCAGGAGAGTATGTGTCCACCTGAAGATGAAGTTGCCTCTTAACTTGCTGGGGCCCCCCTCCAATGAGGTAATGAAGCCATGCAAGAGAGCCAAATATAAGCTCAGGGCCGAATCCACACTATCAGGAGTGTGATTTGGGTCTGGAAGCAATTCAAGCAGTCGCTGGCGACTGTCTCTCAGATCACTAAACACAAACAGAAGTTAGGAAATAAACGTACATAAATTTACAATCCACATTATACTCTACCAAAACCAATACCACAGCCACAGTTATTGGACAGACAATTCCAGTGAACTTGCATGCTTTACTCCTATAGAATGGAAGTATTGCAGCCAACTTTTGCACAATCATAAAATATTTAATAATTTTATGTAACTAAACAGTCTTAATTTCCAAATAGGCTATTCACAGTAAAGTAAGCACTTCCGAAAGCTACCATATTAACAATAGGCCTAGTAACAAAAAAATATATTTTACAATGGTCTCTAATTTTTACTTGTTTGTAATTCAAAATACACTGTGTTTAATAATTAAACTATGTTAATATAGGCCAAAACAAGTGGTAGAGGGAAAGAAAGTGGCTGGGAGGATCAACACAACTAAAGCTTCAAAATGTAAATTACTTAAGTTATATCACCATGTAAGTTATAACCAACTATGTTACATTAACTACTCCTGGAAAAAGTGAAGTGAGTGAATAGGTGGGAAAGCAAGGTAGATAATTAATGCACGATGTGAAAGAATAAGTGAGGTGAGCAACAGGTTAAGGTTGGTGATAGGTGAGCAGGTAAAGGAGTGGTTAATAGGTTATCAGCAATAAGATCATTACCACTCTCAGAACATTATTACACACAGGATGATCACTGAATACTCTTCTCCCAGCCACCACCTGTTTCTCTCTTCTCCTGAGAAATACGAGAGGTGAAAAACCAAACCTTACAGAAAATATTCACGAGTGAACTACGTTCACAATTCTATAATCGTTAGTTAATATCCCTTTAGAGGGATGTTAGAAAACATTTTTTAAAAAGTTAGGGTTGCGTTGAATTAATTTTTTATTGGACTTAACAAGTTGGACAAGTTAGAGACGGGTACAGACATCCTTATAACAGGACAAAAGCTATAAAAAAAAAAAAAGACGACAGCGATGGTCTCTAAGAAACTATCCCGGCATTTGCCTCGAGTTAATTTGGAAAACCACAAAAAAAAATCAGGAGGGTCGGAATACGAGCCCGCGTCCTCCCAAATGGGAATCCGACGTGATCACGTAGCGTCACCTAGTTCGGTTTCACTGCATAAAGAATATAATTCACAAATGTTCTCGCAAAGCAGTGTCACGCTAGCAAGAGTTGGCTACTATAACAACACTTTTAGTCCAGTAAATGACAGCCTCAAATGCCTTTGGAGTAATCTGACAATGTCAACGCACACGTACCTGCATATTTTTAACGCTTCGTAATCTTCTGCGACCATTTTACTATCGAATTTGACAAACACTGTTGCTTTAAGAACATTTCTGTGAAACCAATGCGACATTATTTTAAATAGTGTATCAGATAAAATAAATTAATATAACTTGCAGAACCAACCACCTTAAAAACAAATTGTGTGGAAATCAAAGGTCACTGGCAAAGTGCAAAGCAGTGTTCACGTCGAACGAGGAACTAACCGCAAATTCGTAAATTCACAGGTTTATCCACTGGTGTACACCGGAATATCGTAAATGACCATTCTTTAACTCAGAACATTTTTGCTGGAAAGTTTTATTTTAGAAGTACCTCCTGTATATTCCAAACAATAAATATTTTGGACGGGGCCGGATAACACTTCTGGCTCCAATAATAAAAAAAAAAAGTCTTGCATGTTGTTTTTTCAGTGGCCGGGAACACAATGGGAAAAGGTGCGATGCTGATTATGGTGAGGAACACTGGTTCTTTGTAAAATAGGAAAAGAAGATGTATTGCAACAGTTGTATAGATGCAGCTAAAAATGATCCAAAGAAAATGTGGAATAGTCTCAAGGAAATTGTGAGCTGTAAAATTGTGTCCAGTTAAGTGTCAGTTGGAAAGGAGGACATTGCCAATGTGTTTAATAAATATTTTGTTTCAAGTAGAAGTGAAATTGTTAATAGCATTAGCCAAAATAATAATGAATGTTTGACATTAATCATCGGCTTGATTGTGTTAATATGCAAGTTTTAGATACATTTAAGTTAGTTAAGCTGGATGAAATCAGGGTAATAGTGAAAAATTTGAAACCTGGTAGTAATGGTGATGATACTATTAATGGCAAGGTTATGAAACAAACTTTAGGAACTTATGAAGACTTTTTATTAACATTAATAAACAAATATTTTATGGATGATGGGTTTCCTGCCAGTTGGAAATTGGCTACAATTGTGCCTATTCCCAAGGTGTCTAAACCCAAAATAATGGAAGAGTTCGGACCTGTTAATATGCTTCCAATTTATGAAATAGTTTTAGAAAGAATCATTTACAAACAACTCTATGAATTTTGTGTTAAAATTAATATTTTGGCAACATTTCAGTCAGGCTTCAGATCTATGCATTCTTGTGAAACAGCAGTACAGGACATAGTTCATGATCTTATAGCTAAAAAAGACGAAGATCTGGTTTGTGTAATTGTTTCCCTTGACTTGAAAAGGGCATTTGAAACAATTGATCGAAAGAGGCTGTTAATGGAACTATACAGTTTAGGTATTTGTGGAGTAGTATTGAAGAGGTTGGAATGCTACTTAACAAACCGGTATCAATTTGTTAAATGTGACAGTGTAGTTTCTAAGCCACTTTTGAATGATTTTGGTGTTCCTCAAGGATCGGTCTTGGGACCTTTGCTTTTCATCTTGTATATGAATGACATTGTGTTAAGTATTAAGGATGCAGATTTCAGGTTGTTTGCTGATGATACTGTTTTAGTTAGTAGTGGTACTTGTCTTGAAGATATAATTGCTATCACTAATGAAGAGTTATGCTGTATAAGTGATTGGATGAGCTATAACAGACTTAAAGTAAATTAAAATAAATATAAATGTGACGCGGGTCGTTCCGCAACTCCCTCTCTCTAAGCCCGCCAAGCGCATCTTGACACCTGATGCGGAACGGGCCGAGGCGGCCACGCCGCCACTGTATATGGGAATACACCCGACCATGTGCGCGCACGAGGTATACTCTGTTTCATATAACTTTGAATAAATTTGACAGCAAATTATGGGCAATACTTTTTTAGTATTTTGTAATTTGTTGCATAATGCAAGACGTTTTTAGGTCTATAATGAACCTGAAATGTCTATTTTAGCATTTGTACTGCAAAGTTTCCCTCGTGTAGTGACACAAATAACAAAACATTACAAATTATTGCCCATAAGTTGCTGTCAGATTTATCCAAACTTATATGAAATGGAGCATAACAGCGCCTAGATGCCGCCCCCGCGACGTCGAGTGTAGCCAGTATGTGAACCGGCCCCTCAGAACAGCCGTTTATTGGTAGGAAAGTGCCCTCTTGACGAAAACTTAAGTACCTATATTGACCTTGTAGACACACCTGTTAGCACTCCAGTGCTATCCCCGTCAAGGGGGATCACAGCACCGACAAGCAGGAGCATTTAGAGGCCAGGGCACGGCCGTAGAAGAACAGATCTGGACACTCGCCTACCTACCAATGTATTTTGCTTAACCCCCTTGTTGTTTGGCTGTAGTTCGTCAAGTTACCGAGAATGTCGTACTTTTTGGCACTGTATTCCGGGCGGTCTGACTCAAACTCCACCCACTTTTTCCCATTGTTAAATTTATAAAGAAAATCAAGATTGCTGGAGCCTTTTTTTTTTAATTTGTGAGCGAAGGAAGCATTTCATAAATTGATAAAAATACGTTTTGATAAATTGTTTATCTTAGAGGAAAGGAAGTGGGCGGAGTTTGAGTCCGACCGCCCTAACTGAAGCGCCAATAAAACACAATATACTCGGTAACTTCGTGAACTGCAGCCAAACAACAAGTGGGACAAGTTTCCAGGCGAGTGTCAAGACCTGTTCTTCTACGACCATGGGCCAGGGGTAATTGTGTTTAATGTGTATTATTTATCTGTAATAACTTTTCGTACTTACCACAATTCCTGTAGAAACACACCTGCGCCTCGCGGCAAGTTGGACACACCCGCGCAGCCAACTTAGCTGCACGAACATTTCCACCTTTTCTCACTCAAACATTTTCACGTAATAATTAACCAATTAATATCAGTGCTACTTCATGTGTCTTATTATTAATTCTATGTATTTCTACAGTCTCGATTTCCTTTAGTGTCTTGTAAGTCAAAACTCAGAGTGAACTTAATGTACGTGAATTTTCAGCAGACTTTCCCTCTATACAAATTTGGGACTCTAATCCTCAAGATTCTTTATTATTACTGTTTTGGGCCTTTGCCCTTTTTTGTAATTGTATGTTTTATGTGTTCGGCGAATGCTTCCCGCACTTTGGTTGCACGGCGCCATCAACACAGGAAGGACTCGCCAGTTGGCATTATGAGGCGGATCGAGACAATCGACGTGCTTGTCACTCCGGGCCCTTCAGAACTTTGCAATCAATCAGTAGTATATTCATAGTTGTCATTTTACTCAGAACCTTTTCTTTAACTTTGCTGGCACGGAAGTGAACCTCTCAACCCCTGCAACTCACCGCCCAGGGGCGTTAATTAATTCAATTTCACACCGCGTGGTGATTTTGTTGACAGCGTCGCCCACAGGTCGGGCTCAGGACCGGGTCCGTTTACTGCGCCGCCAGTGTGTGCCATTATTGGATAATGGTGCTTTTCTGTAATAAATACGTTTCTACCAGAACAGGTACGTACTTATTCCTTGCCGCCTCACGACCATCAGGGCGCGGGACCCTCCAACCTGCACTCCAGTGCAAGACCAGTGGGGTATATTTTGTGTGTGTCTTTCTATCCTAGTGCTACAGGTGTAGGGAGCGCCATAAGATTCTCCTACGTAAGTAACCTAACGTCGTCGAGTGGGGAGTGTTTTCTTGCAACGCCACGGCCGTCGGCCACGTGGCCCTGTAATTTAGAGTCTTTGTTCTGTACCTGTTCTCTCTTAAAGGGCAGGTGGACCGGGCAAAGCAACTCCTAGTCACGACCCCCGCTCGCGTCAATTTGTCGCCCAACTTGTGTGGTGTTAACGATCACGCACCAACGTAGTTATTCAGTGAACGGTACACGGGCTTTCCCGGTGCCGAGACCCCTAGGTCGCCATTGTCGGAAGCAAAGGGAGAACGTGCATGAGGGCGACCATTTTGTGGCAGCGACCTGCCGCGCAACCCCCTCACCTCCCCGCACCATCTATGGGTTGGCAGCGCACGCAACAAGGACAGCATCACCCCTCCCAGGCGACCGGCCGCTGGAGCTACCTTCCATACCGCGCCACACGAAGGTAGTCGGCCGCGCCAAAAGCGGTGACCTGAACAGCTGATCGGCTGCGTCGCGCACGCTACCGTGCTTCCACGGAATGGATTACCACGGTCTGTATGGAGCTACCGGCCACGTGTACGACGAGTGCTTTGAGCGTCTGCCTGAACATCAGGCACACCACAGATGCCACGTGAAGTCGCTGCTACCGAACTGGCACCCACATAAACTCTTCCGCGACTTTCTGCTGCAGATAACGTCCGACGACGTACCTGCACAGACGTGCACGCAGTGCGGGCGGAAACGGGAAGTGGCCAGCTGGACAACACCGAGTGTAACTACACGTGCATGTGTTGTGCAACAATCCAACCTCAAACAAGAACTGAACTACAGTGACGTTCTGAAGTATGAAGTGTGCGACAGCCTGGTCTGTTTACATCCGGGACAGTGGACCATGCCGTGAATGACGTGTTCTGTACGGTACCACGAGGGATGTTTGTCAGTCACGGAAGTGGTGAAGGCACACACGGGACTCTTTCGGTGCGACGTGTGCGAGACGAGCGCGAGAGCCACGATAGCACGCTCACCCAGTTACTGCGCTACACCCCGAGTCACCACACTGTTCGCGACGGGGGACGTCAAATTGCCTGAGACTCTAGAATGCGAGTGCAGACGCCCACGTTACCGCGTGGCGACCGGAGCTACGTTGCGGTGCAAATATTGTGAGCAGGCCGTGCATGTGGAGTGCCTCGTGATGGAGGAAAGACAGACTGTAGTCGGGATGGGCTTCCAGTGTTTTGGCTACATTACTGCCACGGGACAGCCTCCGTCAGAAACACTGAATTTTCATAACCTTTCCGTTGGGGCCCTAAACCCAGATCAAAACACGACTCCCCAAACAACTGTCACAGTTATCCAGAATGTGTCCATGCCGCCAACGTTTACGAGCGGCCGGCGCATGCCAGTGACGCCACGTGTGACGGAGACGGCCGCGACTCTCTTGCTGGTCATGTCGACGCCATGCCAATTCCAGACTCTTCCAACTTTCGAGGGATTAACGAGTGAAGACCCAGAGGTATTCCTCGACGACTGCGAAGGCCGACTACGCCAGTACGGCGTTAGCGAGGAAGAATGACCACAGGTTATCGGAAAACAGCTGACGGGTCAGGCCAGTAAGTGGTGGTTGAGTATGACGTGATACGGGATACCGTGGAGCGAGTTTCAGGGCCTGTTCCTGTCACATTACGGGGGAAGCGTTCACATCACTTCAAGCAGAGAGTCGGCTAGCGCTAGAACCGTAGGGGAATGAGCCACTATCTGCATTTGTGTCGCGCAAGTACCATGTGCTCCGCAAATACCAACCACACCTTAGTGCGTGTCCAGTTTTCACTGTCGTCGCCGAAACAGTGCGCCCTGAATTCCATGCTTCGTTGGTGCCACTACTAACATACGAGCAGGAGGAATTCATCAAGGCCACTGCACTGTTTGGATGAGAGATGCTGCAACTGCTCGCAACACTGCACGGGAGCGGAGGCACCAACAGGTCTACCACAGCTGCGCAGTCAACACCATCTAGGGTAACGGCGACCGGCGGCGAGCAACAATGCCCAAGGAACATAAAGTATGAGAGTGATTATTCCCAGGGTAATGTGCATGCCAACAAGAAACAACAACGCCCACTGGACTACAGCAAACCGCCCCCATTCCGGTGCCAATATTGCCCAGGCAACCAGTTGCACTGGCATAAGGAGTGTCCAAACCGCGCTGGCAAAGCCGAGACAGGGTGACAAAACTGACAAGTCCCAGTCGGGAAACGGACAGTAGGGACCACAGGACCTGACGTCACCGTGCACCCCGATTCAAATGTAAAAAAAACAGACACCACAACACGCCCTTCTCCAGCAAATTCATAGTAAACGCCATCCTTCAATCAAAATTCTAGTAAGCATAAATAACCTCCGCTGCTATGTGTTAGTGGACACGGCAGGTTCACATAGTTTCATTCGGCCAGATTTTGTCAACCTTAAAGCCATGTCAAAATTTAATCAGCACGTTCAGCTAGCTGCCGAGGGCGCGAAGTGCCAGGAGATAGGCCTAGCCACCATTGTTGTGCACATCAAGGACATAGAGACAATAACAACCGCTTTGGTCGCACCAGAGTTAAGGGAGGACACCATCTTGGGTCTGCCCTGGCTCACTGAGCAAAACACGGTGGTAGAGCTCGCTGTGAGACGCATCCACTTCGGCACTGTTGAACGCAGAACCGCTTATAGTACAGAGGCAAACTCAAGGGACCATGCAATCGCAGTTAGACTCGAAGATATCTCGAACGAAGTACCCCCAGCTTATAGAGAGGCTTTTCAACGACTGTTAGACGAGAGGAGGGATGTGTTCGCGGCTAACGATATTCTGAGACGTACTGCGGTGACGGAACACAGAATCGACCTCACCACACAAAAGCCTATTTACACGCCCCTTAGGGGCTACTTACCCCATCAGACCAAAATAATTAAAGAGCAGATAAAGGAGATGCTGGCAGACGGTGTGGTACTTAAAGTATACTCTCTGGTTCCATTGGTCATCTGCTGAAATATTTATATAGGTAGGTACCTTATGTGCTTTATGGTATAACTTGTATTTAAATTATATGGCCTCAATAATAATATGAACATACTTATTATTACAAGACATTTAAGTACCAGAGTTGTTTTGTCTTATTTTAAGTATTAAGTAGGTAAGACAATTTTTTACCCTGGCTAATAAAACACAACTTTTCACACATTCTTCAGGGCCTACTAAGGAATCAAGCCAAAACGCATAACACCAACAGAAGTCAGCACTTACAAGCAAAATAACAGTAAATTTTTGCAAAAGTTATTGGTAAGACTTTATAATCATTATGGAATTAAATAAATTTAACCACATTATTACAATTATTATATCACATACATCATAGCATTACTGACAAGTCAAAACTGACATTGCTACAAAGATGGGTAGGTGAACACCACTGGCGGGCCACACGTTTGATGCTTTTGTAGTAAATAAATTAAAATTGTCGCAAAATTTAATATGTATTACATGCTTGTTTAAAATTTAATTAAAAATATATATAATAATGGGTACCTACTACATGCATTTTTTAGGTATGAAGCTCGTATTTCATTGGCACAATTTTAAAAATAAGATGTACTTGTAAATCAGAGCAACTTACAGTTGTCAAAAACTTTGAAAGAACAGATCATGTTTAATTTCCGCGCGTGTGATAGTGCCTAAAAAAAAAACCAAAGATACACGAAGTGCCGTTGTCAGAATCTGCTATCTTCATGCGTGAGAAACTCGAAGATACACGAAGTCACGATGTCTGAATCTGCGATCTTCGGGCGCGCAAAACCCGATGATTAATGAAGCCGCGTCGTACACTTTGGCTATCTTCGGGCGTCTGCAATAGGAGGTGTGAAGATTTTGCTTCCACAATGTGGAAGGCTACGGTAAATACCGGGGAAGTTACGGAATGTGGAATAATGACTTTAAGGACATACCGTGTCCTTGAGACGTGTGTTCGTTTCAAAACTTTTGAGGTTTGTAGTTCATGCTTTTTCTTCCTTTTGTGTTTGGGACTAGCCACTATGGCTGAATGCAGGCTCTCCCTGGAGAGTGCGCCCACATTTTTCTTTCTGTTAAATTCAATTTTAGGATATTTCAACATTCAGTTTTTCATGAGTTCGCTGTGCCAATCAGCAACAAAATGTAAACTATTTTGAAGATAACTACCGAATAAAACATTTCGGTGCCTTTTCAACTTAACTACTACAACTCACGTGCCATCAACATTTCTTTACTGCAGTGTAATTTCTTAAGTTTATACTAAATTTACAAAAGTTTTAGTGCGAAATATTTTTCTAGAAACACTTCACTGTGACAGCATGTGTTTGCTCACAAAGTTTTGTAAAAATCATTTTCTAGGATTCCATTATTTTAAGTTGACTTCCAAAAACATTCTTATATCAATTTAATTTTATCTCTGGTCCTATCCAGACCTCATACAGCGTAATTCAGTAGGTCTACGACTAATAAAAGGGGTTTCACAATATATATTATAACATAACTTAAACTTGAATCAGAGTGCTACAGTTTTATGTTTGTGAATATTTGATTTACATTATACTTATATTACATTCTGTAAGAATTACTTGTAGTAAGTTATTATTTGCCTATTTTTTAAGAGTTACTGGAATATTAGTTATAAATAGAAAACTATGGGCTTATATTCTTATTTCACAGGACTGTCCTTGCAGTTGAAAATGATTGTATGGTGTAGGCCTACCACAGTGAAATTGCTACACCCAGTGACAGTAGGCAGTATCGGTGTAGTGATTAAGAAACAAAACTGAAGTACGAGAGCGAAAAATGGACAAAACAACACATTTTTAACAATTTAATTCATCCCATCGATCAACACAAAATACTGGCCATTAGGAACATGGCAGTGTTAATTTGTATAAGTGACACAAGACTGCAAAATGTTGTCCAACATCTGTCACTAAAAGAGTTTTCTAATTATAGGCCTATTTACTATACATATTTCTATTCTTTGTTATTAAATCGAATATTTTGTATCAGCAAAAATTAAACACTATCACACACTGCATTCGTACTACAAATAATGTAATTGCTGGTTAAACCTTTCAAAGTTGCTGGATTGGATAGCTTCTGTATAGCATTTCATACTGATATAATTCCAATGTAATAGGCTTTATGTTCTTCCATCAATATTATAAGATTACTCATTTCCTTAAGCAGCATGCTCAGTATGAAGAATCTGCGTTTTAATTTTTGCAAGATGATAAAAACATCAAACCAAGTTACGGATCGCTTAACGCCACTTAGTACCTTAATTTGCGATTCACTAAGCACTTCCCTTAACAAATTCTGCTTACTTTAATTTTATGGACATGTTACTTGGCAACACCGTTCACTGCCACTCGGATCATTGATTGTACATGCAGAAATTACCTTCATGTGACAATAAATTATCTCGCGCCAAAACTGTTATTTTGGTTTATATTTCTGTGCTCCGAGTTGTTTACAAAACAAGCTACTCAATTTCGGTGAATTTAATTAAATTTTACGTTGGAACTGTACAATTTGTCTATTTTGAGTTGTGGAATATATAAATAACGAATTTTTTGTTGGAATATGTTCAAAGTTATGTAGTAAAAAACGTATTTTTGCCGCATAGAGCATAGTTGTTTTAAAAAAGTTTATTCATGCGTGCTGTTTGTGAAATAACATATATCTTCTCGTTTTTATTTTTTGTCTTATAATACTAACGTACCTAGACTTTCTGTACAAATGGTTAAAACATTCCTTTCGTGTACGAATTTGTAGGTAGGTCTTGTTCTGTACTGCAAGGATGAATGTAAAGTTTTCATGTCTCGTCTGAATGAGCAAATTTAATTTTCAGTAAATGCTTATACAGTTTTGTATTTTGCGTTAATATTTTTCGTTGGTTAATATTTTTGTTAGCGACTTCTCTGATGACAGATATTGAAAATGGAAATACGTGTTCAGTAGAATCACATGTGTTTTATTAGTTAGCAACTTGAAAATAAATCCCTCTCCATACACATTGGTGAAGTGTGTAAATAACTTGTGCCGAGAGTACAATCATTATACAAAGGGAGTAGTGTTATCATCACGCAGGTCCCATCTGCTGAGCGAGCGTCAGGAGCTGTGACTAGGTAGTAGTTAAATGTGGGACAAGTGATATACGTTAGACACATCTTGTATGTTGTTTTTAAACTAACCAGTTTCCAGATAGGTCATTGCACACACAAATTATTGTACAAATGTGTGTGTTCGTTCGCTGCCAAGCCAAGGTCCCAGGAGGCCGGCAAAGTTTGTGCCTAATATGTAGAAGAAAAGTTTTACATGTCAACCATGACATACATTCATCCTATTGAAATATTTTTACTGTTTCAATCAACAGAATTGCGATGGTACCTTGTAAATAGTTTCGAAGCGCAGACATTGCTGGCACTTAATTTAAGTTGCCGACAATATTTATGTTTCATTATCATGAATTTATGCTTGATGTTGAGCAACAGAAAGGTCGTACATGCACGTCCAGAGTATCATTTAATCAAAATAGTACATCATTCTATTGAAAAAATATTACCATTTCAATAAACTTCATTGCGGTATCCTTGCAAATAACTCCCGAAAATTGTTGTTGTTGGCGCAAGAATCTACATCGCCGGCGATGTTTTTGCTTAATTTTGAGCGAAACAAAGGTCATAATATCCGCTTCCAGTGTGTCTTTTTATTCAAAATATTACTATTTCAATAAACTTCATTGCGATATTCTTGCAAATAACTTCAAAAACGGTTGTTGCGTTTGCAAAAATCTACATTGCCAACAACGTTTTTGCTTAATTTTGAGCCAAAGATAGGTCATATATCCGCTCCCAGTGTGTATATTTATTCAAAATAATTCAGTCTACTGAAAAATATTACTATTTCAATAAACTTCATTGTGTCCTTCTTGAAAATAACATCCCAAAATGGACGATGCGGGCGCAAGAATTTATGTTATCTGGAACGTTTATGATTGACATTAAATTAAACAAAGGTCGTAGTTCCACTCCAATGGCATACTTTTAAAAATAATGTGTTTGCTTTTTTAAATAAATGTGTAAAATGAGTGAATGTAGATTCAATGATAAAACCGGCAAATGTCAATATTTAAGTGATCGGGGATCGCCAAAAAAGGGTCTAAATTCTAATAACTCCGAAATAACGACTCTATTTCGGGGAAACGTGAAGGGTCGTTAAATCAGGAGTTGACTGTATTTTGTTTTGCAAAAAATCTGTAGATACGTAAAATAATGTTGCTTATTAAACATAATCCTCCACTAGCTCAATAAATGCAGTAATGAGACAGGAATCATTATGAGGAATAATCTTTTGCTGTGGCTAACAATACAATTTTTTAAACTAACTATCAGTGTGCATGTGTCTACATACACATAAAAAATTGTATATTTTATTAGCAATGAAGTCTCCAAAAGTAAAAAAATGATAGCAAAGAGACAGTAACCATAACGAGAAATCCATTTTCAACACCTATTAACATAAACACCAGCACCACTATTCTTTTACAATGGCGGGAAAGGCCACTAGGCTACTAATCACAAATAAAACAGAAAGAGTGGTGCACAAGTACTCACAGGATGGTACTTGCAGATAGACACACACACACATAGGACGAACACATTTCTCCGCGGACGCGCGGTCACAACGTTTCGCAGACTACATCTGCTTCATCAGGTGTAGTCTGCGAAACGTTGTGACCGCGCGTCCGCGGAGAAATGTGTTCGTCCTATGTGTGTGTGTTTCTATCTGCAAGTATCATCCTGTGAGTACTTGTGCACCACTCTTTCTGTTTTATTTGTAACCACTATTTTTTTTGTTAGCTTCCTTAAATACTGACGTCATAGAGATTCGTTTACCCCACGTCTCCACAAAAACACAACAAAACACGCTCCGCAAAAGGGTTGACGCACCCTACAAGGTGCTTAGAGATATTTTACGCTCGGCCCCGTAATATTAATAATATGTAAGAGTTAGGCCTACCTTATTTTCACCCAAAGGGTCATCTAAATCGAATATTGTGAGCCGTGTTGCTGTAAAACATAAAACTAAAGGTTTAGAGATGTTATATTTACCGTTTTGTATGTATATATCCACGCCCGCCATAACCAATGTAAACAAATATATGGACGCAATACAAATAATGCCAGGCGGCAAAATATGAACTTTTAAGAGAGAAAGTGTGTATGTAATTATTGTAAATGTAATATTATTAAGTCTGTGTATTTATTTAGTGTTTGGGTTCTTTCTTTTTTGGCAACACGGACATTTCCACAGCCCTGCGGGAAAGGTTTTAATAGAGTCACGTATTTTTTGCAGAGTGTGGGAGATTTGTGGGTGTTGGAATGGTGCGCCTGCTAGCTAGCAGACGGCCTCATTTCCAGCGGCGGCCATTTTCACCACCCACTAACGGGACTTTAAGCCCCCCTCAGGGGTATATAAGGCGGGCGCTCGCCTAGCCAAATCGTCAGTCAAGGGCTCGGGCCTCCTCCCCGAGCAAGCCTAGGCACCATCCCCCTACCTCGAAAGGGTTGCTTACTGAGAAATAAGCGGAAACCTGACGTTCACTTTACCCCAGGGTTGCTTACTGAGAAGTAAGCGGAAACCCGCCCTCCTACCTGTTCACCATTACCTATCTTCCGTGGGTTGCTTACTGAGAAGTAAGCGAAAAACCCCGCCAACCCATCCACTATACAGGTTGCTTACTGAGAAGTAAGCGGAAACCTGGTCCTACCTACTCTTGTGCCGAAAGCACTGTTTGAAGGAGATGCGCCCTAGCCGCGCGGGAGTATTAGGGAACGCACCCTACCGCGAGTCGCTACGAGGCGCATATCTGTGACCGCCGGAGGCGGAAGTAGAGCCAAGTCCGTGAGAATTTCTGGGGCTCCGTGTATAAAGGACCACGCGGTCAAGTATTGTGAATCGTATAACTGAGTAGTGTATAAAGTTGTGTAAGTAAGAAGCCAAATGTACTAACCAGTGTATAAAAATCAGTGAATGTAAAAGTGTACTAAGGAGCAACAATATACGTATAGTTCAGAACGAATTTCTATAGTTTCATTCCTAAGAATACTAAATGTCTGATTCTCAGTGTTTAATTATTACTATCTCGCCTGAGGAGCGAGCATCGATAGAAGGTCGTAAGGCAGAAGCCGCAGCTAAACGCCGACAGGCCATTGTGAGTGAACATCAGATACCAGTGGGAGTAATTCCCCCACCTCAGAGAACCGCAGAACAATCCACAACTCTCTCCAAACTCTGCCGTCAATACCAGAACACAGAGAATAAGCCACCTAGACCCAAACGAGACAATTTCAGCCGAATCCTTAGGGACCTTCACCGCCTTCAGCTACCTTTAATCAGCCCCATAAAACTCCGGAAAAACCTACACCATTACCACACCCCCGCATCCAGCAATTGAAAAGGGAAGCCGACTCCGAGCCGAAGCCTGTGTCGGACAGAAAACGCCGCCTCCTGAGAGAGCTCTTCTAAGAACAAGCCTACCCCCTTTTTAAAAAGTGAGAATTTTCCCGCTCTGCTGAGAGACTGTGTTGTGTCGACTGCCCGGGAAACCACTCTCCTTGGGACATTTAGCAGCCTCCCCTCCCCTTCAGGGAACTCTCGTGCTCACACCTCATTGCACCCTGAAGGAAGCCTAAAATCAACCCCCTTTTGCCAGCAGAGTGGCGACAGGGTTTGTATTCAGTATTTGCCGTATGTGTTTCCTTAGCACTCAGTACATATCGCAATGTTCCAGGCGACTTCGTACTCAGGGCACTGGGTTTGGTACCTAAACAATTATGAAAAGGCCAAACAATTTTATGAAATTCTTTTAGTCAAAATTACAATGCTAAATAGTCTAATAAACAAAAAAAAAATATTCTAAGACAAACAAATGCAACACTATGTGTAATTAGAAAATTTTTTATAAACACAAGCAACTAAATATTCTGTAAACCTTTTTCAGTAATGCAATACAATATTACGGTATACAAATTAACGTAACTGCTGCAACAAACAGCTCAGCATGTATGTTAAAATTTATTTATCTAGTAATGTAGCACCTATGACAATTGAGGCTACACCCCACTTAAAAAAACTGGCTGCTGCAAGTGTACTTATGTCTGTCAAGTTCTCAAAACTATGATTCAATACTTTCTTTCATACAAATTCAGTAAATACAGTACTGACAATTTGTAGGGTACTGACTTTTATATACATTTGTAACATCCCTACATCTATCATAATGGAAAACAAAATGTAATATACATTCTGTAAAACTGATTGTTCAGGTTTATTTTAAAATGGAAAGTGTTGAATGATACTGCATAAAATATGAACAACACATAAAAAGTAAGTGTGCACAGAAATGTGTAAATTTATTGAATTATGCAAAAGGGAGTAAAATACTACAGTTCCTATTCATATTTTTATTACCTTACTGTCCTCTGCTTGGCATCTTTCTGTAAACTGGGAAACAGCTTGACTGACACTACAAAGACATAACAGTTACTTCAAGATTTCAAATTCAGAACTTCACAACTAAAAATACTGCATGTAGTACTTTAATAGCTTCAGTCTCCAAGGCTACTACACAGTACACTATTGGGCTTAAATACACAATTTCAGTTAACCAGCCATTAGCTACTATTAAACTATTAATTTACAGAAATCACGGGTTTGTGATCAAACCATACAGCTATAAGCCCACAACTATAAGCTCACTTATGAAATATCTTCCACAATACAAATTGTTATCAGAAAATACATTAACACCGTAAACACATTATATTATGAATACTGTTGGTCTGATATAAGCTACTAGAAATATGTTTTGCAGCTAAACTAAGTTGGAACTGACAAGCTTCCATCATCACTGGCTGCACAACAAATATAATAAGCAGATACAATTACATATTAACATATTGTAGTTCTTTTAAGGCACTGCTGCTTAATTTTACGCAGTGTTTAAAGTCATTTTCTTTAAATAAATCATTAAGTGGAACATGATATATACAACATGGATATTACATTATAAAGGAATAAAAGATTTTATAATATTTTCTACATGTCAACAGTCTGAAACTTATAAGAAAAAAAAAACATGAAGTCTTCTAGAAACAACACAAAATTTTTAAAAAACATTTTTAAAATGTTAACGATGACATAAACTGTAAACAGTAAACACAGCATAAACAATACAAATCATTACACTTTTATTAGTCAAATACTTCATACATACATTCATATGTCACACAACTCCTCACACTCCACAAGTGCAAAATGCAATAAAAAAATCCCCCCTCCCCTTTTCACATCAAAATAGTAACATTATTATTATTATTATAGATTATACATAGAGCCATAACATTATGCATGACAGCAACAGTTCACTGTTAATTTTAATTTCAGTGTAGTGTATAAATATCCAAGCTACATGACTACAGAAGTCATAACAATTAGAAATTCCCAGTCAGTCTGCTAAAATTGAAATGATTTACAATGCAACTGGTCACGTGAGAAGTGCGAGCTAGATTATGAAGCATAGTACATGAGCGTTAGTCTTCTTTGCGTGGTTATCTACACTGGATGACAGTATTTATTGTCTGTACAATTCATGTGGTAACAAAACTGTCATTATACACTCATTCTTGCATACATCTGCAAAAAACCAGTCACAAAACACACATTAAATAAAACACAACTAACTTTCTGAATAAAACACATCATATTTAATCAAAAAATTTTAATATCTTACTTACTTTCAAGAAGGAACATAGACAGTCAATGAATAACTTACTCCACACTACTGTGTTTTAATTATATTCATACTATGAGGCGTAATCATAGTACTAAGTACCAAATTTTCTCTACATCTGTTCTAGTTTTGAGTCAACACACAAATTTACAGACACAAACATATCCTAAGTTTTTTAAACATATACGACAGATAAAGTTGTTTACAATATTGGACGTACGCCATTGCCATACAATTTTCGTCCCAGAAATCCACACAAGAGAAGAGGGAAAATTACAATTAAAAAAACGATAGAACAAGTAAGCCAGGACTGGTTTGGCTCTAGTCACCACATATATAAAAATAAACCATGGAAATTCAACAAGGAATTAAGTCAGGCTGCAAGAGTAAAAAATTAATCAATTAATTAAAATAAATTGAACTTCCAAAACGAATGATAAAATTAATAGGCCAACACTGGTTTGGCTCTAGTCAGCACATGTGTAAATGAAATAATAAAATTCCGGCAGGAATAAGTCAAGTTGCAAGATAAGATAGAATCAAAAACTAAATAAAAAATGAAAAAAATTGAGCATCAGAAACAGAATGAACTCAGGACACCTGATAAAATAAGTAAGCCTAGACTGGTTTGGCTTTAATCCGCACATATATAAATAAAACATGATATTCCAACAGGAATTGAGTCAAATTGTCAACAGTAAAATAAAAAATATAAATAAATAGAACATCCAGAATGAATGAACTCAGGACCCCACGATAGAACAGCACAGTGACAAAATTCGACGAGTACAACAAAATACAAAGAACGACGAAGAAAACAAATTACCAAAAACAACAACCAAAACATATATTAACAACGACGAGTCGCAGACACAAGTTTACACAGCACAACGACGAAGACCCGCGAAACACAGTAGATTTCTGGCTACGACCCTCTGCGACGTTTCGGGTGCTGAGATCTGAACCCGTCCTCAGGCAAAGTTGAAGTGAAGACTGGAATGAAAGGTCGGTCTTATATAGGCCTGAGCTCTTTCGCCTTGCGCGACCAATGACCGCCGAGCTCACTTCTGAATGGTCGCACACCTGTCGTTGGTTAAAAAATGCAGCCTGGAGCTCTCCAAATTGCGCGACCAATGATAGCTAAGCTCACTACTGATTGGTTTCGCACATTTCCAAGGCTTTAAAGACTATTCTGCCTTACCAGATAATTTGGTTTCTTTTTTTGTTACAGATTTCCACATATTTCTCAACTCAATGCTTTGCTGGCTAAAAACATTGGTATTATTAACAATGAACGCAGATTCTTTAATTTTCCTTTTGATAGGGTATGTTTCAATAATAATTGGCGAGGCAGTTTCCCACAGTATTTTACGGCTGTTTTCCCACACATGTTCGGCCAGTTTTGATTTTTGGGTTTCGCCTTTTTTGATGTTATTTTTATGTTCTTCGATACGTGTGGAAAGAGTTCTGCCGGTTTCTCCTATGTATATGCTCCCACACTCGCAGAGTATTTGATAAACACAGTCCTGGGTTTGTATTTTGTCAGTGGCTGGTTTCACATTAGTAATGATACTTTTTAATGTAGTTTTGGATCTAAAAGCAGTTTTTATGTTATACTTAGCACCTAAACGCATTATCTTTTCTGAGAGCCCTTGCACATATGGTATTACTAAGGTTCCTGCAGGATTATCGGAAGTATTAAGAAGATTTACGGCAGGTGTAATATGTCTTTTTTATTATGCTAATTGGGTAACCATTTTTGAGAAAATCTCTTTCCATATGGTGGCGTTCATTGGCTAAGGACTCTTTATAAGAACATATTTTCTCGGCTCGGAGTGCTAAAGTTCGTATGATACCAGTTTTGGTGCTTGTCGGATGATTGGAGTCGAAATGGAGGTATTGGCCGGTGTGAGTTGGTTTCCTGTATACTTTTGTGGACAGTTTTTAATCCTTCTTAGATACTGACACACCTAGGAAAGGAAGGCTTCCATCAGTTTCTGTCTCGTAAGTAATCTTAATGGATGGCCTGAGTGAATCCAGAAAGTGTGCAAAGTGTTCCAGTTGGTCATTCCCGTGGATTTCTGGGACGAAAATTGTATGGCAATGGCGTACGTCCAATATTGTAAACAACTTCAAATTGTTCATCGTTGAATGTGCAGATATGAGAGTATTTAATCTCTTAAACAATATTAATACCATATACTATAAGCCCTCCTACAGAAAGACAGTGAGACTTTTGCTGTCGTGTCGTCGCTATTCTCCTTGCTGCACGCTACAATGACACATTGCTTTGCTGTTATGAGTCTAGTACTGGCAATACACAACACATGGCAGGCAGCTCTATCGCAGTGCATATTTTTCTTTTTCTAGTTGCGAATGATGTAAATATTTTAAAATAAGTTTGATACAGATTGTAGTGCACGTGAATAAACACTTTTCATTTTAAAGTGCTCATAATTATTGTGGCCCATGTAGTTTATGGCCATTCAAAACACCCTGGTGGCAATTTGATCAACGCGAGTCGTGAATTGATGGCAAAATATAAAAGTTGGCCATCTCCACCATTCCCGACTACATGATGACTCTGACGTCATGGTCACATTCTCCAATCAGATGGCAGAATGGCAACAACTTGGCCCCAACCAACTATGTAGCAAGGCCTTATAATTTCCAAACCATTCTAAACATCCGCATGGTTTGGTGATTGTATAAAAACGTCATTATAAAAACTGAGATGATGTAATTTCCCAAACACAAAAGTTGTTATGTTATTACGTTTTACGAATTAAATATGCTGCAGTTGATACAGCAAGCACCTGCACTGAGATATCCCCGTCACAATAACAACATGATAAATTTAAGCTTGGCAAAAGCCATGTTTAAAAAGTGCAGTTCCATATTTGCTGGAAAAATAAGATCTTAACTATGGTTTCTTTCACTTTGCACGGTTTTCTGCATGTTTTTGAGCAATGACCACCCGAAAACGGTAAACTGGAAAGACATTTCAAATTAAAACAGTCTTATGAATTGTTTTGCAAGAGTCACTGCGGCCAGTTAGCCAGACAAGCAACTACCACCAATCGGGTATGTTCGGCAAAGTTCGGGTTACTTTTGTACAATATGTGAAGATACTTTGTTGTGCAAAATATGCTAGAATGGCTATAAATGAAGCACGCTTGTTCCTGAAACTACAGTATTACAGGTGTCTTTATTATTTACGATACGACACTGTATGTCAGTTGAATACAGTCTACATACATGTTTGATACCGAAATTATGTGATTTCAGTACCAGATTTCTTGTTGTAAATCAACCGAAAGGAAAAAAAATAGAAAAAGCTTGGGAATCGTATAGTAATTTACATAACTCTTACAATTGTACAATAGAGTACAAAATTGTACATTGTACGGGAGAATCGTACAAGTTGGCAGCTATGCAAGAGCCCTGTGTTACTCTAAGTCTTGGTGCAACCATGCCCCTCTACTGGGCGCTGGAAGGGGAACGCCCACTGAACAATCAAGTAGTACTTAGTATCTTCCTGTCTGTCTTACACTATACGCCCTTACTTTACGATACATCTGCTACAGCACCAAGCTAAGTACTACACAAACACACATGTTAATATATTTCAGTATACTCGGTAGAATATTATTGTAGGGGAAAAATTTTTTCTGGCAGCTATAAAATATGTTGTGGGTATTTGCCGTACAAAATTAATTTTGTGGTCACCACAAAGATATTTCATTCACGCCATTAACAATTTTGTGCTTACTACAAAATAATTTTGCCGGGAAGACTTCCTACGAAATATTTCTTACAGTGCTTTTCCATTAATTTGCTCTTGTTCAGGACATTTCTATTAGTTTTTTTGTAATAAATAAAATATGTAAAATGATTTACTAAGTCAAAGGACAGTTTTGTAGCTCTAACAATACTGACATGTATTAAGTAAATACAAACTAACACATCTAGTATGAATAAAAATAACGTACATCTAAGTAGTGGTTATTTTGTGGAAATTAAACTAAATACATAGATAAAACTAGAGTGAATTAGTATATTTAAATATCTTAGAGAAACTTTACAACAGAATGGACTACAAAAATTTGCAATAGACGTAAAAGTTAACAAAATTGAAAGAGCTAACGAGCATATCGGTTGACGAAAAATATTTACAAGCCATAGCTAGGAAAACAAATTTTGAACACTGTATCACATTGGTAAAACCCAAATGTTTATACTGTAGTATGTATGTGAAGCTGGACAGAAGGTAAATGTCTACTTGAGAGAATAATTTTTATAAAATTAATGGGTGCAATACAAACTACAGATGGTTGGAGAGTAAGAAGTAATGTCAGAATGAAGATTAATGTTCTTTGGCCACCTCTACAGGATTTAGAAGGCTTTCAAGGAAGATGAAATAAGAAATAAAGAACATCATCGACAGAAGAAAAGAAAAGACAACATGCGGAAAGATGGAGCACTGTAAAAATAGGTAAGAAACAAAGAAAGGAGAAAAATTTAAGTTACTTCGTGATCTCAGTTGTTAATAGGAAGGTAAAATAAATAAGTACTATATTGTTTGGACTGTTTGGACAGAGACCTAAATGTGTGTAGTTTTTATTTGGAACATAATTTTAATTGCGCACCAGTCTGCCATTGTGGGACAAGACTAGTGCAAAAAAGATGGCGTCGGTTTATTGGTAAGCTCGGCTTGTGACGTTTATAATTTTGGTCCTCCGAGCCGGATAGATCGTTATCGTTACATATTTATACACTGTGAATGATGCTAACGGTACGTGAACTCCATTAATGGTTTCGTGTCGTGAACCGCACGTCATTACTACGTTCACACGCTAATGTTTGTCTGAAGACATATGACGCCATACATTTGCGCTACACGAACGTACATTTTGACAGGTAAACTACCGACCCTGAAGGGCACACAATGTTTGCTCGTCACTGCAGTCACGCACTACTAATTGGTCAGAGACACTCTCTTTAATACAGTCCATTGTATTCGAGACTGAAGCGGCTCGGCTCGTCGGCGAACGGGCACAATGGTGGCGGCAACTGAACAGTTACAGCTTGTAATGTTCAATTATTACGTGACCCAAGTTTATGAAGCTCGAGAACTCTATAAAGCCCCGCAAGAAGACCCTGGGAAAATGGAAGATCTGGAAGCACTACTTTCAGACATATTCGACACCAAAAGTAAAGTCCTAGCGAACTGCTTAGCACTTTGTGCTAAACCACCATCGGAACACACTGCTTCTTTGGAAGATATAAAACGACAGTTCCGTGCCTAAGAAGTTTTGGTGCGGGTACTGCAGAAAGTCGTAAACAGGTCGAAAATACTAAATGACAAAGTAACATTGAGCACTAACACGCCCGGTTGTTGTAACAGTCACCAAACTGCAGTGCTACCAACACTACCATTGCCTACATTTTGCGGAAACAGGGTAGAGTGAATAAGTTTCGCGGAGCACTTCACTTCAATAATTGGACAAGTACCAAACGTTTCTAAGGTACAGAAAATACATTATCTTTTGGGCTGTTTGAATGACGTAGCACGTGAATTGAAGAGTAACATCCCCATTGTTAATAGGAATTATGATGATATATGGCAGATGTTGGAGAAACTATTCAAAAGTGTTCGTATTGCAGCTACAGTTCATGTCAATCTAATATTGCATCTCCAATCTGTAGACGAAACCCGCAACGAAGGAAAGTTAGCCAAATTTGTTATAAGTGTGGAAGAAAACCTAAATGCCTTAAAGACACAACATTTCCCTGTAGCAGACTGGGATTTTTTGCTCCTGAATATTTTGTTGTAAAAGTTAGACCAAACTCTAAGGCAGACATTCAAGATGACATTGGATGAAGATATTCTGTCATATGTTAGGCTGCTCAAGTTCATAAAACGCAAGGCAAAGGCAGCAGAATATGTAGTTGGTAGCTGCTGGAGGACAAGAGGGCAGCTACAACCAGAAATTGACTTTACAGCAAAGACAAGCTTATAGCGAAAGTAGGTTTCGGGCAGTCAGTTCGGCAAGTAAACCTAATTCCTCTAATACAGATTTTAAGACCACTCTGATATCAGTCAAGGACGTGAAGTAACATAGTGTAGCATTTGCAAGGGACAGCATGCAGTGAATTAGTGTCAAGTGTTCTTGTCAAAGACACCAGATGAAAGGAAAAAGTGTGTTGTGCCAAATCAGTTATGCTTCAACTGCCTGTGGGAATGCCATATAGCAGCTGTGTCAATCCAGGTACAGGTGTCAGCGCTGTCGCGGAAATCACCACACGCTTATTCATTTTGAAACTGCTACCAGCTCAGATGAAGGCCGACTAGTTCCGGACTTAACAAATCCACCAACAGAAGATGCCCCAGTCTTTTCCATTTGCTCTGCTGAAGTCCAACAGATTCCACTATGGTACTCTTAAAGATTGCACTTATTCATGTACGGGACAGCACACGTCAGTACCAAGTTGTACCAGCCCTATTGGACGGGACAGCACAGTCATCCTTTATAACGGAAATCTGCTTTACAATGCCAGAGTCTAAAAAGACGCAGTGCAGACATAAACATATCTGGCATAGGGCACACAACAGTCTTGGGATCCAGAGGGGTGATGGTGTGAGAGACAAGATCAATTCTGGCTCCACACGTGTGTCTTAGCAGTAGGGCATTAATTTAGCCCAGAATAACTGGCGACTTGCCATCAGTGCAGGTTGCAAAAAGAGATTTAGGGCATTTGGAGGGTTTACCCTTGGCAGATCCACAGTTTGCCACGCCAGGAGCAGTAGAAATGTTGCTGCCCGCTGAGGTGGTAGCTGAAGTTATGACTGGGTCTAAGATCATTGGCCAGCCGCACGCATTCCACACATTTAATTTGGTTGGGTGTTTACAGGTACTGCTCCATGAGAACCCATAAATGTACCTCAGATGATGTTACTGGTGCGTGCAGATAGGTAACTCTCTGGACCTAACCTTACACAGGTTCTGGGAAGTCGAGGAACTGCCACAGACACAACTGCTCTCCAAGGAGGACCAACAGTGTGAGAACCACTTTCGGGACACACATGCACGTACAGCTGGCGGCAGATATATTGTGAAGCTTCCGTTCAAACCTGATAGAGAAGAATTGGGTGGTTCATACAGTGTAGCTTTGAGAAGGTTCCATGGACTTGAAGGCAAGTTTAAAAGGTATTGGAGTTGAAAACCCATTTTCAAGAGTTCATGAATGAATATGAACTACTGGGCCACATGACCTGCATTGGGCAACTTACATCTTCTGGGAATCAGATGGTGGTGAAACTGACTTTCCCTGCCCACAGTCAACCTGCATATGTGATTCCACACCAAGCTGTGATCAAGGCAGAGAGTGTGTTCACCAAGGTGCGGGTAGTCTTTGATGCCTCTACCACAACAGTAAACAGACCTTCTTTGAACAGTCTGCTACACTCAGGACCTAAACTGCAAAAGGACATATTTGATACAGTATTAAATTTCAGAACCTCGACTGTGGCTGGCTCTTACGGCAGATGTGTGCAAAATGTTCCACCAGATTCTGATAGACCCAGCTGACCAGAAGTATCAGTGCATCTTATGGCGAGCAGAACCTAATGACCCGGTGAGTGTTTATGAGCTTAATACCGTGACCTATGGTCTAGCCTCTTCAGTCTTTGAGCATGTTAAAACAACTGGCAATGGATGAAGGTGGAAAGTTTCTCCTGGCTGCTCAAACTCTCTGCAACGATACTTTGTAGATGACATTGTCACAGAAACTGAGACTGTTTCCGAAACGAAACATCTTAAAGATCAACTCATTAAGGCTTTCGCCTACCTGAGGTCGAGTACAATAACTGTGTGAATTCCATGCCAGTCTTGCACTGAGGCGGGTGGCAGGAAAACGAAGCTATGTTGTCCGTTTCACCCCTTCCCTCCGGCGATACCATTAGGTCCTGCGCCTCCTATTCCACACTTTCCTTCCTCTTCTCTTTTACAACAGCTTACCATAGGAAGGGAGGGTGTGTAGGCCGCCGGCCGATGCATTCCACCTTTTTGTCCAGTCACTTGTCTCTGTGTGGGTGGGTGTACTACGTATAGCAGTAGGCCAGCCTTTAGTAAACTCAGGACCCCCCCCCCCCCCCAATTATTCAGATTTTTGGGTTAGTTTTCTTTTGACAGCAGTATGTTTCATCACACGAAAAATGCTTGCGCAATGCTGCTGGACCAATGCGCTGATAACTACACATTATCTATCCTTATATTTTTATCCACTCAGACTATGACTTTTTAGGCCCGATTAATGGCACATTCCTGGAACTTTAACGGTATGAATTTAACAATTTAAAACTATAGCTGCTTGTTCTCTTTATATGTATTTAATATTTCCGTAGTACAAGTTTCAAGCTCGGAAGGCAAAGCCACGACGGGAGACAGCAGACACACATACTAAATGGTAGCGCTCACACTCTGGGAGTTTTTCGTAGCAGTGTATGTTCAGACAAAGTAGGATATCCCAAATATCAGTATTCAGCAAGTGCACTGCGTCTGTGAAAGTTGCAGGTTGTGATATTTAATCGGCCCGTACGTAGTATCAATCTGTTTTTATGCGTGTACTAGCTGTCCCCTGCGGCTTTGCTCATGAGTATTATTCATAACTGATAATATTTACTTTAATAGAAAAACCTCTTTGTACACCTGCAATCATCAAATGTTAGAATGACAAAGCTGCAAGTTGAGCTAACTCTATAGCAGGATAAGTAGCTATGGCTGTTCACGCGAAAAGCAGTCTTAGGTTTGACCCTGCCACTAACAGCGACTTCACCTGGGCCTTAGTTATAGCACTGCAAAGTTGACGTTCTGGGGCAGTTACATGGTGTTAAATGTAAGAAGTTAATCAAATAGAGAACGTCTGATTTATCCTGTGTACAACCATTGATGCGAATGCCCTCAATTACATATTTTCAAAATATTCACTTGAAGTTTTACGCCACTAAGAAGTTTTGGTGAAAAAAGGTTACGCGGAAACGTATTTGGTGCCCCAACCTTGAGATTAGTGAGATGACATGTGAGCTGATGTTGTCGAGGAACTAAGTGGAAACTGAACTGCATAGCCAGTTTTACCCCTTTTAAATGACTACACGTAAATTGCACTAATTCTATCTGCCTTGAATTTTTTGTGTGTCAGCATTGAACGTTCGCAGCAAACAGCTTTTCACGGAATTCGAGCCCAGAACCTTTCGGAATGTAGACCTGAGCTACAAACAACTGCGTCACGTGACGTATAAATAATTCATGATAACAAATTTAATTTAAAAAATAAAATATTCATGTCCTGAGCTCACAGAGGTTGTACAAGACCATGTCTCGATATGTTACTGTAGAACGAAACTCCTGTATAATTTATTTCTCACTGTTCGTACTTACTTTTCGGATTGTCTGCATTGAAAGTTCACAATTTTAGTTTTATTCTTAATAATCACATTATCTTATACAGTAAAAAACCCTACATATAATTTTTTAAATACTTACGTAAGCATCACTCCAATGCAAACAACACCTCAATCTCTCTATTGGTTAGATAGATATCATGGGTTGATGAAAAACAAATTTTGCGCTTTTTCACCCTTTTGGGTGTTGAATTAACAAGTATTTTAATTTAACATCTTAGACATTTGTATTAGCATCCAACTAAAGCGATAATCACAATGGTAGCTCGTTCAGTCGAACCAAAATTGATAATTTATTTTAAAATACACATATGATCCCTGCAAAAATTATCTGTATATCTCGACGGGTTTGACAGATAGGATTTACCTAAGATACATTACAAGTCTTTTCACCTCCTAAGATAGTAAATTTTGAAAAACCCTTGAGTCACGTTTTAGAATACTTTATTGGTGTCTCGTGGACGTGAGAAACACGACAATAGTCCGCTGGATTCAAGATATATCGACGATCAATTGAAAACACATTTCACCTATTTTAATCCCTTTTCAACTCCTTAGGTGGCGAATTTCAAAAATTCGTGAAACTACCTTTAAGTTATTTGAGTATGCATCCATCTTAAAAATCATGTCGCAACATAAAAAATCAAAGTGGTCGATTTATAACAATTGTAAATAGAAAACACATTTTACCCTTCCTTTACATCTTTGGGGCCGAATTCGGAAAATATATTTAAATGGTATTTAGATATTTACATAAGTATCAATCTGTGCTGCGTTTAGCAACACAATGAAGGTGAATGGGATATTCCCGAGATCATAATGACTCAACTCTACTTAAATGAAAATCCAAAAATAAGTTAACAAAAGAATTCATGTATTACAAGCACAAAATAAGTTACACAATTTAACATTATATGGCACAATAACCAAGCAACACGGTCCTGGGCAGCAACAAAAGTGATTGACAGAGGCACGTTCAAATAGAGACAGAAATAGGGTAACTCACTCGGCATGCCGCCAGCCGTACAAACCGAAACGTGAAATAAAGTTAAAAGAATGTTAAACTTTACTCAAGGTAACCTTGCAAATAATCACGAGACCGATAAACTTTAAGGCCGCGTGCGAAGCAACCAAAGTGAAAAACAGCAAACTCTTACCATAATAAGACACATCGATCGACGGCACGACAAGCGAGTCCCATCCAAGAGAAGGTGGATCAGGCATGGAGCACAGCTAGGAGAAGAGTGACTGCAGCGGCTGGGCCAGCCGACTGCAACAGGCATGAAGAGGGGAAGGCAGAGGAGGGCGGACAGAGGAAGGGGAACCCAAGCATCTCCGAGAGGGCCCGAAGATCGCCGAAGGTAGAGGCCGAAGCCAGACGGGAAACAGTTCTGGCTCCACACACGCTCAAAGCACTCTTAGCACAGTTATTAATATAAATGCAAGCACCCATAACAAGGGCTGGGCAAGCACCAGCACAAATCTAAAGCAAAGAGCACTTCAATATATAGATTGGTTCGATAGATATAGAAGAATAAACGAAAATACATTTGACGTATTTTCACTCCCTTAATTATCAGACTTCGAAAAGTCTTTTAGTCCTACGTTAGTATTTGTGTAAAAAACCATTTGAAGTAAAAATGACGACGTAGCCAATTATGTTACAGTGGTATTGACGATTCATTAAAAACGTATCCTCCCCCTTTTTTTAATGCTTAGGGGTCAAATTAGAAAAAAAAATCTTTTCTCATACATAAAGTTGTATGTAAATATTTTTTCAGTCCCTTCAGAAACATTATAACAAGGTTCTACTGTAAAGGAAACAGACACATTATCTCAAAGAAAACATTTGTGAACCTCAAAAAATGTTCACTTCACAGGCTATAAAACTTCTAGCATGCATCAATGAACATGGCGAAGGCTTCTCACCTTGTGCAATGCAACAAAGAGCATTAGTCTGCTTTCCTGGCTCGTCTCTTCCTAAGGCTAGGGCTGCCCTCTTCCTCCAGCTCTACTTCCGAGCCGCTGTGTGACGGCGGTGCTTCTGCATCATCAACTAAGTCTTCTTGACTAACCTCTTCCTCGACCTCCTCTGCATCTCCCCCTCCCGACTGCAAACATACAACCATCTTATTTATAATAAATACTGTATACAAGGATCTAACACAACTGAATAAGCCTGTGATGCTGCAAATTCTAGCACTCAGAGGAACAGAATTTATCAAATAACGTAAGATATTGAGTTGTTATACTTTATAATGCTCTCAAATACTGTTTAGCTACAGGATAATTCCATGGTGTTGGACGGATAATTCAGATTATATTTTACATATATTTTGTATTTATTCACTTATTTAATTTAAAATAAAGTGATATTCTGAAATAACTTAAGTAAACAAGTCCTGGCAAATACACTGATGCCTAGTTTTAAAAAAAATAATAATAGTTCACATTTATACAATAGAACTTACCGCGGTGCCAGAAGAAAATTAGAAAAGTCCATTTATGCTACATCCCATAGCTTAAAGTCGAAACACTCTGAATGTTTTGCTTCAGTTCAGCATTATAATTTTAATTTTGAAGTTCACACATCAAACTGCAGTGACAAACCATTACAAACATGTTTGTTCAAAACCAATTTTTTTTTCTTTGGTGTTGGACATAAAACTTCTGAAATATGTTGCTGTTTGGTGTAGATAGTCAAATGCATCTTGGAAATATAAGTAACACACAGCTGTAAATAACAGGCAGAGGATGAATGAATCTGAAGTTTCAAAATGACTACATATTATGGTAACATTAGGAACAATGGATGTACAACAGAAATAAAATTAGAATGACAGTAAACTCTCAATGAAGACATGTTTACTAAATGGAAGTTTAAATAGATAATGACCTCGTGTACCATCACAAGATACAGGAGGTGCCATTATCTTAATAACGTCATTTTGAAAACACGTATGCAATGCAGTCCACTTGTTCATGCCAATAATAATATTTTCCCGTCTTTGCTGGGTGCACCTTTTTCACTTCAAACTCATTTCTCGCAACTGATTGTACTTCACCTGAGTACGTACAACATTCTGTCATATCTGACAACTACCCAGTCCTGTTTAGGTTTCAATGTCATAATTTTGATTGTCAGTACCATCTGCAATTCTAATGTCTCTGTATTGGGAAACACTATCACCATCATAGGCTGAAAGAGTGTGTTCAAAAATCTGCACTCTTCTTTACTCCAGCACTAGTTTCACCCACCAAAATATACCCACTAGTAGTAGCAGCAGACACGAAGTGAATACTATGTGTATATGGAACAAGAATTGTGGATTCCCATATTTCACAAACTTGATTCTTTTTCTCTCGTGATTTCTGTTTTATTATACATACCACAGATACAGTGGTGTTTAGAATTGCTGCAATATTAGCAAAATCACTGGCAGTACTAACAACACAATGGAGTGCTGCCTTCACATGGTTCCAAACACTTTGTTTTACAGTTCCTGCAATACCACCCACAACGACCTTCCCATTGCCATGAGACGTAAAGAAATTCCATGAAATTTTGATGTTGTACAGTAAACTCCAGATTATCAGTGTACCGATTAACCTGTTGTTGTATTATCCGAGCTGCTTTCTGTATGCTGAACACTGTAAAAACCAAACATTTTTGTAAAAAAAAAAAAAAAAAAAAAACTTTTTTTGGAATGTAAGATTGTCAACACTTGCGGGCAAGAATAGATTAACGAAATCGCACAAGAGTGGACAAACAAAATTTCAACTAGAATTTATTGGTTTGTAGACATACGCCATTGCTCATGTTTCATATTCTTTTCCAGCTGTCTTACTGATAAATGCATACCGGGTCCATACCGGGCATTGATGAGATATTTAAATGTTTGTTGCAATGGGCATATGTCCACAAACCAATAATTTCTAATTGTAAACTCCCATTGCAACAAACACCTAGAAATTTCAACGTAATTTCTTCTTATGTTTCTTATGCTCCCCAGACATATTTTTATTTATTTTTGTGAAAAGGTTGTGAAATATGGTATTAGTTTGTAAAATCAAAAGTCATTATAATATTTGAATTAATTACAAATAAATACAATTTTTCTACATTTTTATGTTAACAAATGTCAGTGTTATTTTCGGGTTATCGGTGTTCCACGATTATCCATGTGTTCCGCTGCACCAATTAACACGGGTGATTGGGAGTTTGCTGTAATTCTTTTCCAGCACATAGAGGACTGAAAACATGTATCTGTTTTTAAAATGAGATGATGCTCCATCTGAAAAAATGTTGACTGGAAATTCCAGGAAATGTTGTAACCAACTCGTGTAGAAAAAAGTAGATAAAACAGTAAACTTGATTTATAGTATGTTCTAGATAACTGGACACGATCACATAACCTTTGATCAGTTCTCTGGAAATCCATACATAGGATGGGGATAATGTAGACTGAGAATGACTGACTCCATGACGACGATAAATTTGCTACAGTGAGTAGGGAGGTTAATGAACATTTTTAAACTTACAAGCAACAAACATACATAATCATGATATGAACAGCCACAGACAGTACGTGGAACTGTAGAAAAATACTTACAGAGCTTGGGACGAAAACTGAAGAATTTTGACAAACCCACAGTCACTTCTGGATGCTTCCCTTGAACATATTTATACCCTAAAGAATTGATCTTATATGTAAAAAATGAAAATACTAGTATTGTTATAAGCAGGAAATTAAGGCATTATACTTTATGGAAAAATGGTGGGACCAAAAAAAAGTAATGTAATATTCAGGAAAATGTTATAAGCGGGAATGTTATAACAGGGTTCTACTGTATTACAGTGAATGTCCACCACTGTCTGTGCGGCGCTGCATAATAAACCTGACATTCATGTACGCAGTGTTGCCTAAACGCTTGGCTCTGTTTCACCACTCCAAAACTTGAAAAACATTTTACACTAAAATTATGCATCCTAGACAGTTGCTACAAAAGGACCTTTTTTATTACTGAGGTCACATTTCCCCACAATTCACTCTTAAATGTTGGAGTATCCTGATGCTAAAACAGACATCAGCAAATTAAAGGCGGTCACCCCTTTTATTTTCATGAGGGTAGAAAGCATTAACTAGCGTTTAGTGTTGGTTTGTTTGCCCTATTGTCTTGAAGTAATATCCTGAGTTTCGTTAGTTTACATAGATCACTATTTTGTTTATGGGAAAATCAAAGTTTTAAATTTTGATTTTCAAAGGTGAATTACTCCATTAGTACTGGATTTCATGGCACAATTGTCGCCATCGCATAATCGCCGCATCTCATTGTTTAGACGACAGAAATGGTAAAAATACTTTCATTACATAATCGTCGCACCGTAATGTTCTGTTTACGTTTCTGCGTCAGAGATGTAAACTATGCTCAAGTATGGAGTACGACACTTAGAACAAAACGGTTGCTGCAAGAATCAATTGTTGTTAGTACCAAAATATTCCGCTGGAATGAAAGTGGAACGTAGCATTACTAGTTTAACAGTCCGCCATCTTGTGTGTTTGTCTTGCGCGTTGACTTTCCCAACTGAACGTAGTATATCTATGACATGGCAAAATAAAAATGAAGTTTGTAAACACTGCAACAGTAATAAACTGTAGCTGACTCGCAGAAGCCGAAAACAAAAAATTCAAGAGAAATGGAACTTAGAAAATGAAAATTGATCGGTTTTCTAATAACCAAAAGTGTCTATTTACCGGTAAATACTGCTAATCACAAAATGTGTTCCCACCCAATGTGCGTATTTAATTATGAACGAAACTAAACTAACCTCCAACATCTAGTAAGTTATAGAAATGTAGTCAAAGTTTCAGAGTTCATCCGTCAATAGTTCTGCCAAAAATATTGAGTTACTTTAAAATAAAGAGAGTTAGTGACGAAAAATTATGGTTTAAAATTTTTTTTTCTACCACAGGAATTTTCTTTGAATAACAGTCGCACCTTCAATTTTTTGTATCCAATTTGGCAAACAATATGGGACGAATATGCGGTGAAATACGGTATCACAATTTCGTACAAACTGTCTTACATATTTCCTGCTTTATTTTTAACAAGGAATCACCTGCTGGAGTTTGTCTGTTTTTTGTGAAAAGGCTGTATAATAGGTCCTACTAAACTGCAGTCTAATTGAACTTCTACTAACTCCAAACCACGACAATCCAAAGAGAAATCAAGTACAATGTCTCAATTCAAACATGAATGGGCAGGTTAGGCTTACTGCCAAGTCGTCCTGGCTAGAATGAGGGTTTGAGGTGGAGGTAGGGTTGGGAGAACAGGCTTTGGCTTCCTTACCAGGCAGCAACCCACTATGAGCTAGCGATGGGGAGTGCCAGGCTGATCCGGCCGGCAGGCCGAGTCCCCGACGACTAACTATCTGGGGCGCAGCGCCCGCCTTAAATACCCCTGAGGGGGGCTGAAAGTACCGTTATCAAAATGGCCACCGGGCCACTTGAGGCTGTCTGCATTTACAGGTGTGCCACACTCGCACCAAAGAAATACTCTCTCATGGCACAAAGTTACTCTGTTACAAAAATAAACTTCCCAACTTGAATAATAAATGCTCGTATTGCCGTTTAACACTATAATTAACACACAAGAACACTTAAATAATTATAAATCACATTTTAAGCAATAACAAACAAGTACATTTTACATTTACGTGCGTATTTCCCGCGATCTCCGTTTTAGTGCACTGTACAGAGTCTATGCACGGGATTAGCACTTCTGGTAGGCGCTCGGCCGTAATTAGTAAACAAACACTGGTATAGGTTAACAAATGTTGCAAATGCTGCTATACATGAAAAATACACATTGGATAATTACTTGGACGTAAGTAAATACTGTTTTACGAATGAAGCTTTGTCTTTCTATCCTAACCTTATATGCTAACATATTACCCATACGTAAAAATAAACGGCAATACAGCGATCTGCAAAGGTGCGGGCGAATACTACTGCCCTAAGCCTAAATGATAAAGTGTTAAAAATCTGGAGCGAGCGTTAACGTAATTTATAAGTGGACGTGAACATGACGGCGTCGCATCAACAAGAGAGTCTGCTAAGAGAATTGCGCTGTGGCTGAGTGTGTGTGTGAGTGACTGCAAGCAAAGTGAAAGCATAAAAAAAAAAAGAGGGGGAAAGCGTTATCAGCACTATACTGGTTCGCCTCCATCCTCTCTGTCTTCACACTCTTAACCAGTGTGAATGGTATCTTTCCTCTCTCTTTTACATGTTGCCAGCTACAGTTCCTTTCTTCCCCCCACCTTCCTTGACCCCTCCATCTTAGCGTCCCTCGTGCTGTTTCATGGGGCTCGCTTGGCTCATCCTCCTGAGTTTTTTTTTACATACTAGTGAGGCACTAAAAATTTTTTTTCCCTGTAACTTGTTGCAAAAATTGTGGTGCGCACTATACATGAGTATATATGGTAGATTAAATTAGATCATCTGTAATTGCTATCGGTAATACAGTAGAGCACCCTTTACCCGGAATCATCGGGGTAAGGCCTATTCCGGTTGTGGGAAAATTCGGGTTATGGGAATTATGGTTCTAGAGGGGAGAAAAAAATTACATTTTCAGTTAAAACTTATAAACTTACATCTAAACACCAAATTTAATTTTAACTTATAATATCCTGCATAGTAAACCGTCTGTGATAGTTACAAATATTTTATAACCTCTTTGCATACACACAAAAAGTAAATAATTGGATTTTAAACACGTGCCTGTCATACTCCGACGTCGGCTGCATGGCCTTCTTCTCTGGAATGTCTGGGTTACGTTACAGGCTGAGTGTGTGTAAGTAGCGGCAGGAGGTGGGGGTGGAGTCATTGCTAGCTGTGATAAGCTAATCTGCTGACATGCCACTGGTAACACTACCTTTGAGGAAGTACAGTCAAAGTCATAAAACTTTCCCTATCTCTTGCACGTCAGTCAGCGCATTATATATTCCATTTGTTACTTTGTTTATCTAGCGTGTATGCATTGTGTTTACAGATAAAAAAAATTAAGTCACATTAAAAACATAGAAGAATTGCAAACATCATAGTGCACCCAATTAAAACCTTATTCAGTGTTACGTGAGTCGTTTTGAACTGCTGTTGCTGTGCCACTTGTGCCGGTAGTGTCACTATCAGGCAGGTTGTTTACGGCAGAGGGCGCAGATAGTGTCTTGAACACATCTGTGATGTGTGTTTGTTTAGTTCGCTTCGACTTCTCAAACATGGTGTCCAGCCAGATTACAGAATAAAATTCCCGTACATTTCCCGAATTTTCCTCGAAATTCCCGTACAGAACAAAACTAATAATAAAAAAAAAAAAAACGAGATTTCATTCAAAGGGTCATTTTCTTGCACCACACAAGCAATAAATACTGTACCTTGTTTGCTCGTGTATCTTACACACTTCAGTAAATAATTAT